>JAOBAY020032052.1:0-14245 GCA_025331085.2 Zoanthus sociatus | reverse complement strand
ATATATTTTTTATATACAAACTATAAAAATAATTTTTTCTATTTTGATTTTTTTTTTCTCTTCAATTTGGTTTTCTCTATTTTTTTGGGTTATTTTGTCCACCCCCCCCCCCCCCTTCTCCCATCCCATCAAATATCAAATGCTCCATTCAGCCTATATTATACCAATCAAAATATTAATTGCAGTAACGAATAAAAATGTAAACTGAAAGCAAAACTAAAACTGGAAGGTTTAACAGAACGAAGAAATCTTTACATAAATGATAAGGGACTTAGATCCGTGTGCAAGCTAAGATTTGAAGCTAAGGTTCGCGCGCTTTTTACAGCAAACTCTTTTTCGAGAGAATGAGTGCGAGCTCGTATGAAATCTTGTACACGAAGCTATCTTAATCTCAGCTCGCACGACGGCCGGCATGTTAGTAATCAAAACCATTTATTCAGTCAAACTTTATTTAAGGTGCATAGGTAAAATTCCCATAACTGCAATAAGGATTTAACGTGTTATTAATTATCGTAACGACTTTCCTAATATATAAACACTGAACTATTAAGTTAGTTGAGTTTATGAATGTTTATTCGGTTACCGCGGTGATGTTTTCCAGCATCACTTTAATTCATCTAGTCCTGAACAGTCTTTAATGCAGCCATTAAGCTGCCTAACTGACTTTATCTGACATTCTTACCTCTTTCAATGATTGCTTATTTATCCGAAAGTTTTCAGGTCACTGTCGCTAGTTTGGCAATTAGATACTGCGTCTTGATTGGTGAATTGGAGGTAAAATTTCTCCTTCCCGGAGTTGAACTCTTTGAGTTGTTTTGTTTTTGTTTTTGCCAAAATTAACTGAACTTGTTATCCTTAAGAAATCAAAAACTTGTAACTTAGGTAAAAGGTTTGGAGCTAATTTTTCGTAAAATATTGTCCCGTTAAGTGCGGTGAGAATTTATCAAAAACTCTTATCCGATTTATCTAGTTCTACAGTCATAGAAACCTGGCGAAATAAATTAAACGCCTGCTTCGTGGATCATTTTGCTCAGTTAAAAGGATTTTATAGCTATACTGATACGATGCAATGGTTCGCAACAACAAGACGTATGATGGCTTGTTATAATAATAGCATCAGAAGGAGGGTACGAGTAATGTTATTTATGACTTGTACAAACACAAACAATAAAAACCATCATAAACTTAATGATTTATCTCTCATAATTTAGCGGTGATGACCTACAGCCATAGAAGATGAAAACCAATATTTTTTAATGACAAGAAAACTTTGCTGGCTTTTCGCAAAATATAGAAACCAATATTTTTCTGTTTGGCTGCAAATATTCAATTTACCGTTCGCAAGTATAGTTGTTTGCATCAATATAATTCCCTAATCAGCCAATATGTGATGAATTAAGAAACTCGGAAGATTGGTTTTGAAGTCCCAATGTCCTGTCATAGAATAAACCGCTTGTCATTTCTTGCCACCAAAACAAAGAGCCGTTTGAAAGATATTGGGATTTTAGCTTTTCTGGTGGTTTGTTTTGACTTTTTTGCAGTACGTAACAATTTGGCGGCTAAAATGATAACATCAAAGGGGTTTTCTATTTATAAAAATTCATAATTTAAAAAAGAAATTTTTTTATGGCTAAGACAGCGTTTGTATTACTTGTTACTCGAAACAGGATGAAGTCAAACCAAGTCAGGGTGATCATTCTACCCGCTTGTCATCAACTAAAACACCTGCTAAAACAGAGCCTTAGAACCAGCGGAAATTTTTCATGCGAGTCACCACCAACATAGTAATGAAATTCCAAGCCTTTCTAATTTTAAATTTATGATGTAGAAAATAGAATTGTGTTTATTTTCGGTCTGTTTTAAATTTCCTTCTCAGAATAATTAAGTTTGTCTTTCCTCCCGCTGTTTACAGCTTGTTTGTTTGTAATACTTGTATAGCGGCTTGTCGACGCAGTTTTTCTTATACGTAATGAACTATTTTAAATAAGAATGGGTTTATTCTCTTAATTAATTGAGTTGAGGTGTTTTGAGTTCGATTTTCAAGAATCTATTGATAAAGTTGTTTCAGTTTTGTGGGTTGACATAAAAGCAATTATGAACCCGGGCTTTTTCTCACTGTGAAGCGAAATGAAACGAAATCCATCGAGAAAACCTGTGAGCAACTCCAATGTCGATTGTTTTTACAAGATCGTTAACTGTAGAAAAACATTATATAAACTAGGAAAACTATAGTTCTACTTACCATTTTGATCTATATATCTACACTGTCGTTCATGTGTAGCACTACGTTTTCAGTTTCAGTCCTAATTAAGTCAGGACAAAACAGTATAAATAGTCTTCGCTTATAACGTTCAAAATTTCGAAATTGCGGGCTTGTTTCTTTACACTTCGGTTACACAATTCGACGCAAGTTCTTCAATTAACATCAGAACATACTCGACATTATACTATCTAAAGAATTTCGAGCGGCAAGCTCAACTTGTACCGGTATGCATACATGAATAAGCGACTGAGCCAAAGGGCGATCCTTTACTTATGTACATGTATTTTGAATTGCAAGCTCCGTCTATATTTAATGGAATTGTTAAGCAGAGGTTTACATATTAAAGAATAAAAACATTAATTTTTAGTAGAAGTTTAGATTTGGTGTTTTTCGTTTGCAATGGAAAGATATTGAAATGACGTAAGAGAAAACGAAGTCAGTTTTTTTTCTCGAGCTAGCGCCTAGTGGTGGAGCAAACAAAATCAACCAGCCTAAACCAGCTCGGATAATTTGCCACGTTTTCAAAAATGGAGGTTTTTACTTTGAAAAGCCATAAAAGACAAGATAACGGTTAGTTGTTTCATTAAATCAGGCTTTGTTATTTTTTACAACGACTTTCATCTGTATTCATCTTCGTTAGTTGTTACGTCGTTCAAAATCAGTCCAGATAATTTATTTGCATTTTATTTTCGTTCAATGTGTTCTATTAACTTATATGACTTAAAATGGCTGCAAAATGTTTGATGATGTCTACAAAGGGATTTTTTTACTCTTAAAGAAGAATAAGCAAACAAATTTTTAAAGAAGAAACAATAAAGGAGCAAAACGGATTTAGGGATTTATTTACAGGGACAAGCAAGGAATAATCCGAATTCGAAATTCGTGGAATTTTAACCAGCTGCTGTCCGACATCTGTTTAACATGGAAGTATTTATCATGATTTTAAATGATGCGATTCTTTTAACAAACCAGAGTAGATTAAAACACAAACGAAAAGTAGAATATACGCAATTCCTCGGCAAGTTATCGCGACAACATACATTTCCTCTTTCGATTTGACACAAACTACTTAGCCCGCTAGCCAATACTGTTTCAATCTCATTCACATTTTGAAATGGAAATTTTCCTAAGCTCAGAATATTTTTTTCAGAGAAAAAAAAATATGGCTTGTTTGGCTTTTTTTAATACATGACTTTTTAAGAGAATGTTATAGCCACTGCTACTGTGAAATTATTCTTATCAGTTATATTGGCGAAACACTATCGGAAAGTTTTGGTTATGCCAAGATTGTTATAGATATACCACAACCTCCATTTAGTTCTTAAAATTAAAAAAAAAATCATTTAACAAACTTGTAATAAGTGATATTTCATGCAATTTGCTAAGGACGCAAACGCTATGCTCGAATTGCTTTTTCAATAGCTTTGGTCGTTTTGTTTACACACATAACATAGTTTACTTAAGTCTTGAGATTTCGGGAAAGTCTTTGAAGGTGGGATTTTTATTGGCGCCCGTTGTCAGTCCTGTATAAGCTAACAAAAGAATGCAAGTTTTGCCAATCTATGTGACACCAAAACAAACCGCTCAGGTGGGGTATTTCGTGCTTTGACAGTAAACAAGAAATACATCTAATTTCATTTCTTGTCTAAATATTTGTTGTTCAAATTCAGCGCATATTTTCAGCTCTTATAGAAAACAGCATACTAATTTGGCAATGTTTTTACTTCTTCAAAATGTGTTGTTAATCGTCATTAGTTGGAAAAAGTTTGCTCGGCAAAAATATTTTATCCCTCCAATGGAAAGTGATAATTGTTCTCTCGAGCTCATTAAAACCTTAATACTGTGAGCTAATCATTTACTAAGATAAAAAGCTTTTTCTCAACTACCCAATGAAGTTTCCTCATTTGAGCTAGCTCTGGTGGCCTATACACGTGCCGGCGTGTGGTTGACAATCAATGTAATTACAGTTCAATGGAAAGTCTCAAAGGAAGTCTTCCATTGGCTGCTTTTCTCTATTGGCAGAGGACTTGAAATGCTGTAATGAATTTTAATACAAAAACATTAATTGTCTAAGAAAGATCTGTTGCCAGAGAAAATGTTACACTTCACTTAACCGATTTTTGATGGTTTCTAGGGTACAAAAAAAGTTTGGGAAAAATCAGTTCGTGCTTGATTTACCAAAATCACCCATTGCTATTCATTTTAAATGAAGGTACATAAAAACTGTTCTGATTTTCATGCGAGAGTGTGCCAAAGTCAAAAAATTAAATAACTACCAGTTACGGGTGATTGAGGAAATTTTTGTTATTGAGTCGCATTTGCAGATGTTTTTTGAATGAGCTATTTTTTTCCGGCGAACCGGCTCTTTCGGCTGAGAGACCTCGCATCCGTGTCAACTGCGAGACAGGTTCAGCTGTCGTTTTACGCATGCACAGTATAAATTTTTAAAGCACGCATGCGCATTAGATTGTGAACAGGTGCACTTAAAGTGCAAATGTTGTTAACACAATGATAGCAATTGTCTCCTTTCTTTACGAGCCACTCTCGCTGCATTTAAGAACATTTTCACGACATGATAACAGGGTTCAGAACGGACTGAAACTCGAGCAAGCATGAACCGCGACACACTCTTAAACAAGAACTTGAGTCCTCCCCTGTCAAGGACATCTCTGTCAAATGTTGTTTCTTATTCAAATTCTTCATTTACTGGAGGAACACAGGCAAACGAGCCGAGTTGGATTCCGTCATTCCGTGGATCAAATCGCTCGGTATTTATGCGAACTTTTTTTATTTTGAGAACTTTTCAAGTCTCTTGTACGCGAAACGCACGCACTTCTATGCACTTACAATAAAATTGAAGATTTCCGTTCTATCTATTGGCAAGTTTCCGCTGTAGTATCTAAATTCTAATAAATAAATTGTTTTATTTCCTTTCAATATAGCTCACGTTTCCAGCAAGATCTAACAACTTGGTAAGTAAACAACAAAAATATATAAAGCATAAGAATGGCTCATTTCCGTTTCTTCTATTAGTACTAGAATGAAAAAATGGAAACTAGTGTCACTTTGAACTGTTTTATTTATCTTTTAGATTCCTCCAAGCGTTTTCGATAGCTTTGACGACACGCACTTGGGGCTAGGACCCCCACAACTGGAGCCAGCGCCGAAGTACTTGTCCAAACCTCCAAAGCCATCAGGCTATTCAAGTTTCCACACACACCCGAGTCATCCGGATACGAGTAGTTATGACGCGCACGATATTCTCGACCAAATCTCTGCGTCTCTTCAACCTACAGTTAGTGAATCGGCTTTTGACAAGCCGTTTGAAACTCCATCGCCAGTCGGAACGACAGCCCCGATTCAGAATTCCTCATCGTTTCACACAGTTGTAACTCATGCATCTCTCTCCGCACCAAATGATGATATGAACCCGAGAGAGTTGGAATGGTTCGCGGAAAGATTTAAACAACGGAGGATAAAACTCGGAGTGACTCAAGCAGACGTTGGTTCTGCTCTCGCGCATCTGAAAATTCCTGGTGTCGGCTCACTGAGCCAGTCGACAATTTGCAGGTTTGAATCACTTACGCTTAGTCATAATAACATGATGGCTTTAAAGCCAGTTCTTACGGCGTGGCTTGAAGAAGCAGAAAAGGCATACAAGACAAAGCACATGAACAGCGCTTTCTTACCCAATTCCGATAAGAAGAGAAAGCGGACATCAATTGGCGCAGCCGAAAAACGTTCTTTAGAGGCATACTTCGCAATGAACCCCAGACCTTCGAGTGATAAAATCGCTTCAATTGCTGAGAAACTTGACTTGTCGAAAAATGTTGTAAGAGTATGGTTCTGTAATCAGCGGCAAAAGAAGAAACGCATGAAATTTTCGGTGCATTAGAAATTTGTGAAGTAAAAGGAAACGATTTAGGGGGCTACTTGTCGTCTTAAAACTTAAATAATTCTTATATATCAAATAACAGAATTTCTCTAATTTGCAAATAGTAATAATTCGTAACTTAAACGCTTCTCCTAAACTCAATGATGTATTTTCCCACAGAGAAAGGTAGGATTTCTGTTTAATTACATAAAAATCCTGAAGCGAAGAACAAAATTGCTTCACATGTTTTTGTGACGAAAACTTACAGAGGGAGTTGCCAAATTATCTGACCAAAAATATTGTATTGAAAAGCTTATAGCCAGCAAATGTTATTCAAAATATGGCTGTATTTGCTTAACAACGATATGTAAAATTCCTGAGCATAGCTAACTTCCGTTTCTCGTATCGCAAAAATTTCTCATACATGTTTTCACGCTCTGTTCAAGATTTCTATTAAGGCTGCCTTAAGGTTTTAGAATTACTGTATTATTGTGACAAAGCTGAAGGGAAAAAAATTCCACCTGTTTCTAAGAGTCCAACTAATTTTGTGTGTATGAATAACTCTGAATTTATTACGTGAAAATTTATGTAAATGCATTGGTTCTTTGAAAAGAACCGTTTAGATAACTATTGTGAACTTGTGTTGAACAGAAATTGAAATTTAAGTCAAAGAAAATATCAATTATTTGTTTTCTACTAAAGTAGACCATTTTTAAAACCAAGCTCAATTCAAAAATCGATTATAACTCTGAACTAGGTTTTTGTGCGTCCTGTATGCCACAACAAATTATTTGCCTAATTGCTAACGATCACTTTAGCTACGCAAAATTTCGTCTCTAGAAATAATGGACTAGTTCGAAGAATTATGTATTTAAATACTATATATTTTGAAATTTTTTACAACACAGAGGAAAAATTTATGAAATTACTCTTTGGTTTTTTATGGCCAATACAAATTCTTACAAGCGAAAATCTCCATTTGGCCCGCATTTGGTTGCTTTCATCTCGAACTGGTGATTAAGGAAAGCTAGGCAGGTACAAAATAAGATTATAAATCATTCTTTTTATCTTAATTCCAAATTTGTAACGAATGCTTCTCAAAATGAAACAAAGTTTTAATAAAGCTAAAACTGGACGGAGAATGTAGTTGTATGATATTGGTTGTATCTAGTTTTAGCGGCTATGACCACCCGCGTATGCAAAGCATTTGACCAAAATAAAGCGGTCTGTTCATGTTTTGTGTTGCTTTTCAAAATTTTCCCTGAATCGTGCGTAAATTTAATGTTATGATATTAGCGCTTCGTAAAAAAAATCTGGGAGGAGTCAAGTAAAGCAGCTTACTTTTCTAAGAGGGAATCACGAAATACTCTTATTGCGGGTGTGTTTGTCGAAAGATGTTATCATTTTACCACTGAACGATTCAGAATTAAAATTGAAGATATTTTTGGGGAAAACATCAGTTTTCAGAAAAGAAAACCTCGATATTTAAAAAATTCGTCAAAGACAAATTGAAGGTTTTGCGACAGATAAAAAAGATAAACAACAGAAAACGCTTCGTAAGCGCCAACGAAAAGAAAGTTTTTTTCAGAATTCTCGAAGAAACTACGTAGGGAGCATGCAATGAATTTGAGTCCACATAAAACGAAGAAAGAAAATCTACGAAAATAATTACAGTGAACTTTGCCAGGTGGACTCACGACGGTTAACGATATCCCGCCATGGTGTTAATTTTTTCATTCTATCTACTTTGCGTTGCAATCACGGTTATAAGCTTTGAAGCTCAATGAAAATATAAAGTTATTGCGAATAGCGCATCCAAACCTTTAGTTTTTCAAACTCTTTTCAAGAAGCCGACTTTTTTTAATGCAAATACGCGATTATAAAATTTCTTTTTTTTTATTTCAAAGTAAGTTCAAGCCAAGTATTTACATTAATTCCCCAGCCTCTTGAACAAAACCTGTCTCTGGGTGGTACCTAATAAAATAAATTTCTATATGAGAAAGTTTCTTCTGAAAAACTCGCAACAACATTTTCAAATTTTTTTCGTCAGTCACCCAGTTTTCTAATACTGTGTACATTATCGGAAATCTGTAAACAAATGTCGGACTTTGTTTACGCTTGATACAAGCAGACACGTGCGGGCAAAGTGATACTTGGAATAACTCAAGAGCTTATAGCTTCTAATTATGTTCATATACAAGTCTTGAAAGGCAAACAAAGCGAGCGAATTTTCTCCCTTAAAACGTAGTTTTTACTAACATTTCTAAGCTGTCAATCATCTTTTCAAATTTTCTTTCCATACAAAATCCATTTTAGAAGCCCGCAATAATGCTTGCATCACAAAACGAAACGCCACGACATGACTGAAACAAAACCTCGTCCGCCCAGCTGTTGTTTTCGAAAACCCTCTCGTCATGTAAGCACAATGCACATCAGTAGAAAAAATTCAATTAGTTTTGCTTCAATAGCGTAAACTTTCTTTACAAGAACAAACACATATATTGCTAATATCGCATTCGGTAAACGGGAGTAACATGGCGAGTGTCAGTAGGTATAAAATACAATCTTCAAGCGAAATCATAGCATCGCAGTTTCACAAACCAGAAAAAAAGTTCTAAGAGAAGCGATAGGATTTGAGGTTCATTTAGCATGAAAAACGATTTAACAAGTACACTCAGCTTATCTAAGAATAAAATGCCCTAAAATTTCTAGTGCGCACATTTTAGCAAATCGAAACCAGAAATGAATTAATTTGTTGGTCAGGCAGCTAGCGTTCCAATACACGTCAAACTCAAAACAAAGGAAAACTTTGCAATGGAAAGCAATCAGATTGAATCTTTGAGCTAAACTTAAAATAAAGCTAATACTCATTTTTTGTGCCATCTTAGATTTCACATTTCAATTATACTTAAGCTTACTTATGTAAAGGGAAGAAATATATTTTAAGTTACTTCCCTCAATAGAAAATTGCCTAAATTTTATTTAGTGCTTGTACGATGTAACAGAATATAAGTTTTTTTTAGGTTTTATAACCAAAATTTTAAAAATATTTTGTTTCTAAAAAAATTCAAAAACAGAAATAAACGCCTGCATATAAGTAATGGTTTTAGATTTCCTTTGAAAGCTTTTAACTATTGGAATAGGTGTGGTAAAATTTTTGAAGAATTTTAAACAAAATACAAACACATCCCAGAAGGCGTCTGTCTAAAATAAGTACCGGCTTTCTAAGAAGAAAAAAATAATTTTGGATATACTTAGAGTTCTCTTTGAGACAGATTCAGAAATCTGAAAAAAATAATATTTTGGTTTACACATAAATTGTTATTAAGCGATGTTCTACATTTCGTCACCTGCTCTGAAAATGATATTTTGCCTTCGGGGGCTTGGATGTTTCGAAAAAACGCTATTTCTAAATATTTGAAAATTCTTTATTAACTCACAAAAGAAAAGCGAAGAAAGATTTGTTGTAGTTTTCTCAAGAAAAATGTCATTTTACTGCATAAACATTTTAACAAAAAATAGTCAAATATATCGGCTTAAATTGATGTGCGAAAGGATTGGAATTAAAACAACCTTACCAGAATTAGTTCACTAACTCACAAAGAAAACGCAAGCTTAAAGATTACTCCGTATGACTTCAATTAATTCTAGAGTGAGACATATAAACTTTTTCTAAAACTTGGCTTATTGATATAATTCTGAGAATAGGAAGTAATTGATGATGAGAATTCACCTGCAGTGTCAGTATATACACGGAAAATCCTTGCCATATAAAAACAACCACGTTATCATTCAACCTCAAGCGATATGCTGCGATTTTAAACCTCCAATAAACTTGAATCCACAAACCATCGTCAAATACATTTACTTCATTCAATAACTCCACTAATAAAATGACAGAAAAACTACGTTTCTTTTAGTGTGAATTGCCTCAAAAACACAATTCTAAAAGCGATAGTTTTACTGCTGCAAGAAATCAACTGGCGCAGTAGTCAATTGTGATCAAATCCGTGCTTACAACTTCAAGGAACAACGACTGTAGATGCTAAATATTTCATGTACACCTTTTGAAATAGCACAAATTTTAATTATGTAGCAAAACAGCTGAGGAAACATTATTATTGAAGGAAATTTAGTGTAATATTTATAGTATTTTGTAGCGAGTAAATTATTGGTTGCAGTCAATGAATCTTAGCTCGAACTCCTGCCAGCCACCAAGATAGACGAAAATTCAAAATACAAGTAGCTATATATGAATCAGTTGATAGTACAAAGCCATTATTATAATTTTTATCATTTACTTCATTTGAAGGGCCGCCGGGAAAAGGTAGGCGCTTTTTGGGATAACCAGATAAATTTTAAACCTATTCGCGGTGATTTTCAAATGCCTTCTCACTTTTTAAAAATGATTACTGCGCTATAGAATAAAACAATTTTCGACACCAAATAAATTTTCTGAAATCAGTCGAGCTATTCCAATTCTCTTTCCATTCTTTTTGCTTTCTTCGGGTTAAGAGTTTGGTAATTATGTTGTTAACAATATTAAAAAACGTCAGGGCAATTTTCAACTGGTGTGTCGTGTTTCTTAGGCAGTCAGTTCGCGGTGGCTGCAGGTGAAAGAATTCAACTTTGACTGAAGGAAAACAAAACGTGCAGCTTCTCAAGCCTCCCAGAATTTGGTGGTTCCTTTGTTTCTTGTTTTAAATCAAACAGCAGACAAAGATCAAAATAAAATTGTTCAATTGCGCGTTCAATCATTTAAAACTTGTTGCACTATAGCATGAATTTGATATTTCGTCTTGGAACTACAAGTAATAGAACAAAACTATAGATTCTAAAACGGCAGCAAATGTGCTCGGAAAAAACCAAAAGGATTTAAAGCAAAACAAATAAACTAAGGAAAGTTTACTAAATTTTAATTTTTTACTGATCACAATTCCTAAAACTATCAAAATAGTAAAATACGAATTTTATTCCAAGTGCAAATCCATGGAACTTGCATTCATCAAAATTCAAAGAAACTGAACTTTGTAATTATTTAACAACAGACGAAGTATATATAGGTATCTACCCTAAAATGAAGTTAAGAGTGAAAAAGATTACATTTTTCTTTCGTTATTCATGTATCTTTATCATTCTTAAAATTGTATTTTTCTTTTGTTTGATTTCAAATACCTAAATGCCATCCACAGTCAAATGTTTAAGATCTATCATAAGCTGTTTCAATCGACAAAATGAATGAAATGTTAGCCGTTGTCACGGGCTTGCTTTAAAGCATGCAAATTTAACTACTTGACAGAAAATATTTCTTGGTGAACACGGAAAACCACCAAATTGTCACAAATATCCATAATAAATCATTTTACAACCAGCTGAGGAAAGCTGTACATAAAAGACACTTCTATGCAGCGACACAATAGTTTGAGAAAAGGCATTTACTTTATTGAATAATCTGTAAATGATTCGAAAAGACTTTTATTCAAAACATGATTTTTAGAACTAAATTCCTTTTTGAAAATAGTGGCGGTAAATGAAAACGGCTTAACAATAATTATTATAGTAATAACACAAAGCAATCACACGGATTTGCTACTGAAGTTTATCAAGGAAACATGTGCATTTAAAAGCACCTGACAGTCAATGCAGTCGATTATATATAAATTTCTCATTTTGTCTGTCCGTTCAACAGTACTATCACCGAGTAAAAAAGAGAATTAACTGGTAGAGCAATCTCCCGCCTGTGTTACTGCAGGTACCAGTATAGGCTATAGCCATTATACAATTGATCTATGCCGTAAAAATCTTCTATTTTGTTTTGAACCAACAAGCGTCTTATTATAATAACCTTACACGTGTTGTTTAGTTAGAGTTTCTAAGTTGTCTTTTTCTTCTTTCAAAGCTCCTTCAATCACAAAGTAATTTCGAGGTTTCAAAAAATAATTATTTCGAAAATTAGGTGATTGAATCACTCACTATGATAAAGTACGTACTACTCTTAGAAATCTGTAAAACAGTATTAGTTAACCGTTCAGTTTCTGATTAGAAGTCTTTAGTTTTCTGCAAATAAACATGTTAGAAAAAAGTGATAGTTGAGAAAAAAGTTACGTCATATTATAACAAATGATTTATTGTGAATTCATGTTTGATATAAACCTGGCTAATAATCAGAAAGATAAGTAATGAAAAAGATTAAACAAAAAGTAAAAATACCTTTAGAAGTTGTTGCTAAAAGTTATCATATTCACTCTAATTCCACTATACCCGAAAAGGTGATAGTTTACTGAGTATTAAGATACATTTTTTTGTTCTCTTTTGAGAAAGCTAAAATATATTCTATATAAAAAAATGATAGTAACAATTAATAGAACCATTGGCCAAACTGCTGTCTTTGTTGCTCTTAAAATAACTTTGTTTTTATAGTAACTTTAAATATAAAGTTCGTCTTATAATTCAAACCGTAAAACCTGACACGAGTTTATGAAGGCTGTGAAACTCTCTCAAAATAAAGGTACAAATTTTCGCTCGCGTTTCTTAAGTGAATACCAGCAAGATGAGCTTTTTCAAGCCAAAATCATGCTGTATGTATCTCGTAAAACAAATCGTGCGTTATCTCTTTCTTTGTCGGCTACGTCGGCACATGGCGACGATAGGTGGCCACGAATATTCTCCATCGGTCTCGATCGTCCGTAAGCGTCAACTAAAGTAGTTAAGAGCTCTACAAGTGGAATATGAGGTTTAACACGCGAGTTGCTCAAGTGTCAGTAAGTTAATATCGAAAGACATTTTTTGAAATTCTTTTAACAATATCAAACTTATTATAAATTTGAACGAAAAGTTCTTTTCTTTATTAAAACGATTTAATACTTTTCCTCACAACTTCCACAAGCGTAAACGGTTTACTTCACTTATTTTCGCCTGTTGTTATAATAAGTTTACGATACGCCAAACTAACTCATTTAACAATTCGTTGATAAAATTTGTAACACTTGATGGTTTGAATGAAAAAACTGAACATTGTAAATCAAGGCCTTTATTTTTTTTCTTGGTTCCGGCGTAGATTGTGCAATAGGTATATATACATATAGTATTTGGATTCCCCCACAATGCTTTAAGGCTCAAACCGGCTATGTCAACATTTTTACAACCTGTTATTCCACCAGAACTGACACAGCTTTCCATGCTTATTAGGCCGGTAAATAGAATATGAATATCTGCTGGGTTCTAACCTGCGGTGGGTTAGTGTCCCTTCAAAGGTGAGTTGAAGAACCCTCATCAGCAGCCTTAACACTGCAGCAACTTCAACTAATTTCTGACCGCATGGATCACTCATCTTGTTAATACTGGAAGGACTTACATTCAGAAATAAACGAAATAGGATCAAGTAAACTTATAATCGATGGTGAGATTTATCTGTATCCGATTGGCATTTTAGTGAATTTTATTATAGCCAGAAATTTAAAGAGACAAATATGGTGATAGATTTTCTCTTTAAAAAGATAAATGGCAAAGTAAGGATAAGTCAAATCATTTGAAGGGAACTGTATTGGTAAATTCAACTAAAAATAAAATGCTTTTATTGTTTTGAAAACCTCCAAATGTTTTTTGTTTGTTTGTTTGTTTCAACCAATCAGTTTATGAGTTTCGTTGTTCCTATACGCTAACGCTCTCGTCCAACCGAGGATAAAGGCCTGGTAACGAAGTTGTTAACAGTGCTTTTTCCTCGGTTAGGTTCTGTTTGTAAGAAAATTTAAATTAACTTACTTTTGAACTCACAGCAGAACTGATATTTTGATATTCTTGTTTTCGGCGTCAATATCTGCACAGAAAAACATATGCAGTATTAATTTAAAGTCCTCATTGATTCTTAGTAAAATATGTTTTTATCAAATATTTATATTCTTTATTTTTATTTCTTTATATTGAACATAAAGAAGGCGATAAAACCAGTATTAACAAATATAATAACGCATTGATTCGGTTCTTATTTCCGATTTTTGTAATGTTAAACGGATGAGGTTAACGTTCTTTAAAGGGGCATTCTGGTTAAAATTTTGGTGGATAGTGAAAGAGTTGAGAAGGAGATTTGAAGAGGGAGATTTTTAAGGACA
>JAOBAY020032028.1:0-14248 GCA_025331085.2 Zoanthus sociatus | reverse complement strand
TCCTTAAGGATGGAAAGACTTTTTTTTTCTCAAATGAACCCTTAAAAATGCAAACAAATGCCTCTCATTTGGTTGCCTAGGCAACAATAAAATAGACAAACTATTTTTTGGCATTCACTATTGATTATGCTTACTGACATGAAATTAAATCACCAAAAACTACCAAAAAAATCACCAAAAAAACTACCAATAGATTTCATGTGTACTCCCTTCTTAAGCATCCTAAATTCCCGCTATGCCAAAAACCGCATTGAAATACGCTGATACTGCGAGAAATAACCAATTTTCCAACGTAACTCAAAAATGAGCCATAGGTGGCCAAGCACCAAACGTGGTGACTCTGACAAAAATCTCAAAACTGGCTAAATTTTGAACTCCACATTCAAAGGGTTAATTCTTCAGGAGTACAAGCTGTACATTGATAAACTTGGTACCGGTGGAAAGTTTAAGAGCAGATGTCCATAATTATTTAGAAACTAGTTTCAGTTTGGAAAATTCAATTTCCTCATATTTTGTCCAAACGATTCCTATGGTAAACTATTTTCGAAAATAGCATTAAAAGTTTCGGGCGATTTTTATTTTGCGAAAATGAACAAAGTTGAGAATGGGGATCAGGACCCTAAAATCGGCGTTCACGGCTGCTGTAAACATATAGAAAACATAAAATTTCAAAAAACACGTACTCAAAAACTGTATTTTGCTTGGAGATGATTTTGCTATATGTTGTCAAACAACATCTAGGTTCCCTGAAAAAGTAAAAATATCTAAATAATTTGTAAATTTTGTTTGGAAACTGAGTACTATAAAACTGCCACTCGAAGTCATCTCTCAGTGCATGGTAAATTCCAACCAGTTTTGAAATAGTAAAATCTCCCATGGTATATTGTTTTGTTGCCTGATTTTCACTCTGTTTACAGTTTAGTAGTACATATTTATTGTGTCAAAATATATATATATATGTTAACTTGTTGTTCGAGTATAAGGTTTTAAAGTGCTCGATACAATTAAGTAGAGCGAAACATAAGTATAAATAAAGGATAAAAAACAACAACTACAATTTCATCTCAACAAGCCTGTTTCGTGAGGCATAGTGACTCCCATTTTTTGACTGACGTCATCCACGAGGTAAAAACTGTAGAAAATAGGTTCCTTTACGCAATTAAGGTGGAGTGAAGGGAAGGGTTGGTAGGGCTATTTTGAAGGGTCATGTAAAATTGGTTCATTAATAAATGCAGTAAACGGGTTTTACGAAAAATATACTTACACAGACAATTATAAATAAAGTCAATTTTTTATATTTTATTTCCACTTATTTTCGCTAAGAAATGAAAACTTCCTCTAATAAAGAACTGTGTGAAGGTTGTATTCAAATACACAATACTTACAGCAGCCCTTGTCCAGTACCCTCGGACCTGCTATCCATGTCACGGACAGAATCAATGACAATGGGAACGCGTGGGGATGTCTGCTTTAAACGTTGTTTAACCTTTTCTGCCATTGTCTGTGCGACCTATAACATTAATAATAAAGTGAGACAAATAGAGGACGTGGGTGGCACACAGATTTGCCGAAATATGAATCTTTAGTAGATCGCCAAAGTTAACTCAGCTTCACAATTCTGACGAGGTCAGAAACTGATTACTATCATCTGCTAGGAGCTATCCTGAGATGAATTAGTGTTCCGTCCAAGGAGAGTCAAAGACTCCTATCCCCTTAACACTCTCGGCCCTGTTCAGGAAAAAATGTGTAATCCATTTTCTTGTTGCCATTTTTACAGATATGGAGTCAAAGCTGCATGTAACTTTGGTATTAACATTTTATTTTTTGGAAAATCTGAACATTATTTCTTAAGAACCTTAAATCTTTTACCAGAATTGAAATAGATGATTGAATTGTTGCTTGACCCAAAGTTAAGGTAAACCAGCCATTGGAAGACCCAGTCCATCACGAATGTGACGTTGATCCGGTAACAAGAATTCAAACAATCTTCCTCAAGTTTCTGCTCCAAAGATTAAGCTCGATGCAACAGTTTAATTTATGACAAAGATGATTTTAATTATTAAATGAAAAAGCTGAGTCCCGTGGTTATCATTAAGTGTATACAAAGTGTTTGAAAGATCTAACCCAGAGAATTCATTAATTTGGTGGCAGTTGCGAAGGTGAGAATTGTAAAAAAAAAAAAAATTGCAGTATTATTTCCTTTAGACTTTTAACACTATAATTTTATCTCTGTCACTAATAATATTTGGCTCCTCTACTGGTTCTTCTGGACACAAAAAGCGTTTTCGAATGTGTGTAGCCTTAACTCTCCAATAAGTTCAGTCTGGCAGAAATAATGACATAATTTCCATACTGAAGCTACTGGGTCCCGTTGTCTTAGAGTTTGGATTTAACAACATATAGAAAGTAAGTGGGACCTTTATTATTTGGAAATAGTGCCGATAGAGGATTCGTATTTGTATACCGCCGAAACATAAATTTTAAAAGAATTTTTTTTAGTTATGTGGCTATGAAAATGCAAGATTCTTCAGGACACTATTTTGTAATTTAAATCATAAATAACACTTTCGTCATTTTAAAAACGAGCGTTTTTGACGAAATTAAGGGGAAATTTTTTTGTCGCATACCAATTTCACGTCCTTTTTATTCACCTAAAGAGATCATACCTTAGAATAACAAATATCAACAAAAACTTTAGTTAAAAAGTATAGTTAGTTCCGCTTAGCACTCGACAAATTTAGTTCTTTCATTAGAAAAAGTCGCATCATGTGTTTTCAATTTGGGCGATGTGACGCCACGTTTTTCGTATTTTAAGGACATCTTGTTAGATTTATCTTCTTTCCGATTATCTAAATCACTATTATTGAGTGGAGTCAAAGAACAAGTAAACATCTAGCTGTTTATGAAAAATCATTGTTTCATTTCGGAAATTAATGAAATTATCGGCGATATAAGTCGCGCGAAATCCCAAATTTGAAATGTGCACCAGCTTCTTGCTGATTGCCAATACTAAAGAAAGAACATCTCACAAACAATCCATCAGAAAGTGTTAATCGTGCAGGGGCGGTGCAACAGCCCAGGCCTTGGCCTGACCACACTTTTTACATCCTTTTGGAACATGCACAGTCGATACAGACTGGCCACGAGGTTAAAGATGGCACTATCGAAACTAGCTGCTGAGTTTCCTGATATTCTAGCAAGCCGCACCAACCACCGCATTTTAACTTTCCGAAAAAGAGAGTTCGGAACAGGTAGTAGTAAAGTGAAGTTGCCAGTCAGCCTGGTTTTTGAAGTGGCCTTGGTTGCACTACTGCAAACATGATGACAGTATGTTTTGCCACACAGGTGTTTTGGGTTTTAAAGATCTCAAGATGCCCTTTAGAAATGCTAATAACGTCTGTGACGCGAAGATTCTGCAATTGGAAGTTGGCAACTATCTCCTTTGGCAACATGAAGCTAGTGCTTGCCACAAAGAGGCTGTTGAGAAAGTGCCCACAATGCAATGTTCTTTACCATCATGGCTGATGAAACAACAGATGCATCTAACAGAGAGAAGGTAACAATTATTTTGAGGTGGATTGATGATACAGATGCCAGTGTGAATGAGGAGTTTGTAGGCTTGTACGTAGTACCCTACACTGACTCTAACACACTTGTTTCAATAATCAGAGATGCACTTTATCGGTTAAATTTGCCTTTATCAAAAGCGAGAGGGTAATGTTATGATGGTGCAGCTAACATGAGTGGCATTAGGAATGGCGTTGCTGCTCAACTGAGTAAGGGCGAAGTAAGTGCCGGGTATACTCATTGCTAGGGACACTCATTAAACCTTTCTGCAGCTAACACTATAAAGAACTCCAAGATAATGAAATCAGCACTAGACACTAATAATTGTTAAAACAACAATTTGGAGGGTTATCACTAAAAACAGAAACATACTTTAAGAAATCCAACAATGTAATCAGCAGTCTGTTGTACCTTTGAGCTATACTTACTTTAATTGGCTTCGCTCCAGATACAAAAACCCATCCCGAAATGTTGGTGAGTGCACCTCGGTTGGTAAGATTTACACAATTCAGATGATGAACTGGTAAGGTGTGAACCAAAACTTTACCTTCCCAGTGGGGATTGTAGCTCCTGGTGACAAAAATAACAAAGAATAAGATTCTATTAATTTTATATCTTTCTCTTCAGTAATCCAACTAAAGTTTGGGCTTCCATCTGAATAAAAAAAGAGAACTTTTAAACTAAACGGGCAGTTTTTTTTTATTTAATTATTTTCCACAAGGGTAAAAGATTTAAAGTTCTCTTGCTAAAATTGACCTCGCACAAGATTTCGGTCATTTCGCCCCAAATCCTTCGCCATCTTGCCCCATAGAGAAAAAAATTATACTATGTTTTAAGATTTTCTTCAAGGGAAATAGGAAGAGCTTATTAATAGCTTGTTTTTATCTCTAGTGTACAGCATTAAAGTTAGCCATTGTTCCTTCATCCTGTGACTAATACCCTTCTATTAAATCCTAAGGTTTATTGTTCAATTGGAACTTTATTAACGTTCGTTAATAATTAACGTGAACAGACGAGGGACCTGAACAGAGCTCTGACTGCTCTGCTCTAAAAACCTTCTTTACAATAAATGTATTGACTTGCGAATTACTTTAAAAAGTTGAAGAATTAAACAAGAATTTCCAAGCACTAAAAAAGTCACAATCCAAGATGGCGTCTGACTCAGGGAGATTGCAAAAAGCTTACAATGGCTTAGCGATAGGTATGAAGACCTGAAACGTTTCAAATCTAATCTTCAAAGTCTACTCGATTCCCGCCAAGGGCTTAAAAATTGTTTTCTCTTCTTTCATTCTATATGTACACACTGAACGCATTTAAAATACTTTCATGTCATTTCATTAATTCTATGCGTACCCAATTTACGGTGTTCAACTTATCCACAGAGAAAATAACGCCCTGGGATCCCTGCAGTTATCTCACACATTACATTAACTGGCTGCGTTTCCAGCGTGGTTAGTCCTTGTAGTGTAATTTTCAACACGTCGGACTAGTAAACCGAAGATGTGGGGTTCGATTCCTGCCAAGGGCTTAAAAATTGTTTTCTCTTCTTTCATTCTATATATACACACCGAACGCATTTAATATACTTTCATGTCATTTCATTAATTCTATGTGTACCCAATTTACGGTGTTAAACTTATCCACAGAGAAAATAACGCCCTGGGATTCCTGCAGTTACCTCACACACTACATTAACTGGCTGCGTTTCCAGCGTGGTTAGTCCTTGTTGTGTAATTTGCAACACGTCAGACTAGTAAACTGAAGATGTGGGGTTTGATTCCTGCCAAGGGCAGATGTTTCCAGACGTGCTCACAGCATAAGGACTCAATCAAAGTGATTGACAAATATAGCTACCAGTACAACATTAAGATCAATGGAATATCTCAAACAGGTCGTTATGAAACTACTGAGAAGACTTCAGAAATTTCCGTTGACCTCTTCAACAAAATTGGCGCAGCAAATGTGCCTATGAATGATATAGATAATGCTCACAGAGTTCCTAACCGTCGAGAACACTCTACTATACCATCCGCCATAGTTTGTAAATTTACACGTCGTATCACCAAAGAGCAAGTAATGAATCGAAAGAAACATGTAAGAAACATCACAGCTCAAGACCTGAAGACATGGCCAGTATCACTAATGAAAGTAATGATTTTTGAACACCTCACGCTTAAAATACAGGAACTACTGAAAGAGTGTACATTTACATTTACATTTTTTTCTACATTTCCCTCGTGTTCCCAAATGCCCCTCATGTTTTATCACAGTGTAATACACCGCTTAGGCTTTTCTCTTTGTTAAGTATGTGTGTATGTGTACTCGTGTATATGAGTGAATGTATATATAATATTTTTTATACGTAAATACAGTGTGCACGTATGTGGATATACTAGGATATTTTTAAGGAATTTTTAGATTTTAGATTTTAAAATTCAGCTTTTGATTGATCAAATTTAAATTTTTTTTTAAATTTATGTATTTATGTTTTGTCCTCAATTAGCTCCATAGCTAAATATACTGACACGTTAATTTCTCCTAATACTAGTGTTGGTATTTCTGCTCTGTTGACAAGGAAAGACAGTCCAGATGTCAAAGCTAAAGTAGTCCAGGTAAACAACATCTTAAAGGAAGTTTTTCATAGGAATAAGATTCCCTTCTTAGATAATGCTAACATTAACGACACGCACTAAAAGGGTTACACTTAAATAAGTTCGGGAGGATAGCTCTCGCAGATAACATGAATTCTTTTTCTACTCGTATCACTCATTGAATTTTTGTGCCGTGTGAAGCTTCTGCAGCTACAGTGGATCAACAGAATGCTTTTAATAACAGACAAATTAATTCTTTTTTGCCATCTATACACGGATTCAGTTTAGCTGCTCTAAATATACAGAAACTCACAGCAAATATTGATGACTGAGGGTTTTGCTTGCTAATAACTCAATCGATGTTTTGGCCATTAACGAGACATGGCTTGACTCCTCTGTTTCCGACAGCAAACTCTATATTTCAAACTATCAAATTACTTGCCGTGATCGAAAGCACGGTGCTCCAGATGAGGATACTGAATCACGGAGAGGGATATGTTTTTATGTTTGCAATAACATTAACTTTTCACCTCGCCTTGATCTATCAATTGATCAACTGGAAAATTTATGTATAGAAATAGTTCAAAGCCATTTCTCGTTATGACATGGTATAGACCTCCTAATTCAACTATTGATAAACTGCATCTATTTTAAAATCTAATTGGTGGGCTTGATTCTGAAAAGTTGAATATTATTTATTGGGCGACGTAAACTGCAATATGGGTGGCTCTGTTTTCGATCATGAAACAAAGGTACTGAGTAGTATAGACGATCTTTACAGTTTACAACAGTTAATACAAGAGCCCACATGGATTATGCAATCATCCTCTACTATGATTGATCTAATATTCACCGATATGCCCAACAATGTGGTTTGCTCTGGTGTCTCACACGTCGGCATTAGCGATCATAGTCTTGTTTACACCTATCGAAAACTCTCCTCCGGCTTGCTAAATAAGGGTCATACCACAATAACCTACAGAAATTTCAAAAACTTCGACTCTGTTAGTTTTAGAGCCGATATGGTCTCTCAGAATTGGGATATTTTGAAAGATTTTGACAACCCTAATGATATGTGGCACGCTTGGAAAAGCATATTCAATTTAGTTACTGACAATCACGCCCAGTGCGCACAAGGCGTCTGATGGCCGCCAAGGCGCCATGGATCACTCCACAATTAAAACAATGCACGCACAATAGGGATATTCAAAAGGTAAAAGCAATTCACTCAAAAAATCTTATCGATTGGGTAACATTCAAAAAATATCATAATTCTGTGAACGATGATATAAAAAGGCTAAACAATTATATTCTAACAATTTTTTTATGAAAATGAAAAGAATATTAGAAAAATCTGGAATATTACTAAAGAGCTTACTTCTCGCAAGCAAAGAGATACTCGTATTAGTGAAATCAAATTAAAGGGATGTACAATTAGTGACTCTTCTACGATATTTAAGGAATTCAACAATCATTTTGCCAGTATTGGGCCTAAGCTTGCTGCTGAGATACCGTGTAACATTGACACTAGTTGTTCTCACTTAGAATACATTAATTGTGCAGATCCTTCAAATAACTTTTCACTGCAGCACACAAATACTACAAAAGTGTTTTCTCTATTGTCTAAACTATGTCAATCAAAAGCCACTGGTTTGGACAAAATTTTAGCGAGGCTTCTCCGTGAGTGCTCTGATTGTGTTTAATTTTTAATTGCTCAATTGACAATGGCATTTTTCCCGAAGAGTGGAAATGTGCCAAGGTCTTGCCATTGTTTAAACAAGGAGATCATTGGGACTTAAACAATTACCGTCCCATATCAATAATTCCCGTTTTGGCTAAAATTTTCGAACGGATCATTTACGATCCAGCCTACGCTTATTTGTCAGACAATGGTCTTTCTAACTGTCAATCAGGGTTCCGACGCCTGCATTCCACAGTCACTGCTATTCTTGAGGCCACCAATGACTGGGCATATAACATCGATCAAGGTGATGTCAATGCGGTGGTTTTCCTAATTTGGCATCTGGAGTTAAAATAAACGGGAACATTCTTCTCAGGTGTCCATAGTTTTGGCTAATACCGTTTATGTACAGCTTTTTGCAGACAACGTTCATGATAATGAGAACAACTTGATGACACATCCTTTCAAATTCTCTTACACTGACATTGGAAGAGTAAATGTAGCTTCAAGTATCAGCAATGAGGAAACTGTAGAACTTCCCAACCTATTTTCTCCTCTAACTAGGACCAAAGCGACCGAAAACATTGCGTTCCCGCACCACTTGATTGAAAGTGAAAATTTCCACAGGAAACCTCACATATGCTCAAAGGAAAATTTTAAGTAATAGAGTCCTTGGAAAAAGCAGATGAAGCGAGTACTTTCACTGGTGAAACAAGTTTTATTATGGTTGACAGAGTAAAGGTTTTTGAAATTGGTCTCAATGAGGTCACACACATAGAGAACTTTTGATTATCTTTAGAAGTGAATTTCATTGGTGAAGCAGCCCAAGGCTATAGTGGACCACGAAGGATTTTTTTTTTTTTTATTTAGATTGAGATTTAAAAAAAAAGATGTTTGATGGGTAGGTATTATTATGGCCTAAGCATTATGCAGTATGGCAAAGTTCTAGTTTATTCCAGAATTTATGCGCCATGAAAAAAATATCGACTTTTCACAGAAACTTCATGGCCTCAAATGAGGGCATGAAATTTTATTTTGTAAAATTCATGGGCCATGAAAAGATTTTTATGACCTTTTCAGGTGATTTTCATGGTATTTTAACATGTCCCTATTTCATAGTGTCTTCCGGCTAAAACATGACCCACAAAACTAACGTGTTTGTTGTGATTCCAACACTGCAGAAAAATATTACAACATTTACATAATTATAAAATTCTGATGAGAAACTCGGAATTTTTTATTTCGCATAACCCAAGAAATTTTACATCCGTTTGAACTACAATGCTAACAAATTTAAACCCATCACTGCTATGAAGATATAATCTCAATGCACTGCAAGTAAAAAAGTTAACCCTTTTGGCCATCATTTTCCATTGGATTTGGCAACTGCTGCCTCGTCTCACTAAGCTCACAAATTGGAGGATCAAAGTGGTCTTCATTGGCAGTCGCATGGTCACCAGTGGCGATTAAAAAGAGCCCAGGGCCACTAAGAATTGAGGTTTGATCGCAAGAAGAGCGACTACGATTTGAGAAGAATGCTAAGGATAACAATAAAGAAGAAATAAAATACTCTTTCCTTGGACTACCTTTCTTTTCTTTCTGTTCTTTCCTGAACTCTAAGTTCATCTATCTGTATTAAAAGTTAGTTCTATAGTGCAAAATTTAAAGCCGTTCGTGATCAAGTTTTTAGATCGCTCAGATATGTAGACGCCATTTTGATATTAGTGACACGTGACTCCAGACTTACCCAGAGGTCTGTGCAGTACATTTGGAAACACGAATATCGGCAAACTGCTCGAGTTTAGAATACAAAATGTGGAAATACTTCTCTGGATGTGAACAGCCATCCCCGAAAAAAGCCAAAAGCAAGGACGATGTTCTGGAGAGTAACCGACTGTACGAGAAAAACCGAAGACAGTGGTCATTTTAGACCAGTTGGAAACAGGAAAGGCCATGGTAAGAGTTCGAAGATAATATAACATTTTGCGCAGCTGGTGATGAAGAAGATGATAATGATGACTGATGAAGAATTCGTTGACAGACCTATCAATAAATACCTATAAATGTAACTGCAGTGCACATAAGTGACATAACAGACACTTAAAAGAAATAAATTGTATTCATTTAAACAATAACTCAGTGTATATTAATAATTAATCCATTCTGGGGCAGCAGAAGTTAAAAGCCATGGGTCATTTATTCAAGTAAAAATGGTTTTAAAATGTTTTGTATGTTATTCGAGGAAATTTGAGGGCCACTTCATTTTGGCCTGGGCCACTAAGAGTTCAGGAATACTGGCCCGAATGGTGAAGTTAATTTTTAGCCCTGGGTCAAGGTCTGCATCAGTCAAAGCCATGTGATTGGAATTAATGTTAAGTAGCATACCAGACATCCACATTTGAATTGGTGACTGATTATTCTGTTGACACTGGCCTACTATTCATCTGTGCTACAAACTCTTTGAGAGAACTGGTAATTCGAGGTTAGTAAACGCAGTGCAAGCAAAACAGATGCAAGTCATTTAGCGGATCTAGAATGCCGCTGTCTTCCACCTGTATAAACATCTTTACGAGTTTTTTCTACCCTACAGTTAAGAAGAGAAAAACTTGTTGTACTGCCCCAGTTCAGACCTCTTTGTCCCAACATGAATTCTCCAACTAGAGTATTCTCCTGTCCATAAACAATCTCAGCTCATGTTGTGTTGATGGATGTTTTTAATTGTGCATTTGCTTGTGTCCAGGAATTTGTGCTAGCATAGTAAGTGAAGATGAGGTACACGTACAACCTTCTGAAGCAGCAACATCTGGGTATAAGCAGGTGAAGTCATTTGCCAGTTATAAAAAAAATGAAAGAAAAAACGGAAAGCAAGAGTTTCAAAGAGTGGTCAGGAAGAAAAGAAAAAATAAGCAGTCAATGACTGCACACAGCTTCTCTGTTATTTAAAAAATGCCTTTTAGGCAGAACGTTTTGGGGAATATAGCATAGTAGAGTAGTAAGCACAATCACATCTTGTATGCGAGGGAACGCATACTTTTTTATGCCTTCTCGTGAATAGGTTTAGCTTTGTTATTATCACATCATATGCAGTATATAAGCAAACGTG
Organism: Zoanthus sociatus; assembly: GCA_025331085.2. Classification (NCBI taxonomy): domain Eukaryota; kingdom Metazoa; phylum Cnidaria; class Anthozoa; order Zoantharia; family Zoanthidae; genus Zoanthus; species Zoanthus sociatus. The sequence continues at coordinate 3,306 of JAOBAY020032028.1, read as the reverse complement.
AATACCCATTAACACAAACATGAGTAATTAGTTTCCATCTAATGAGTTTATGGGATGATTCAAAATGCCAAAGAGAATTTGATGTCGGTACATGGTACTGTATTTCTGTCAGTAAATCACCAACCTCTAACTCAAACAGTTGTAAAAAATTTTTTTAAGTTGTGTACACCGTAAAGATTGAATGAAACTGACGTTTCGGACTAAAGTCCTTTGTCAGAGTGAGTGCAGTGCCAACTGGGTCTACTCTTCTTAAGCACTGTCTTACTTAAACGTTGAATATAAATTCCTTGGTTTCACAAAGCACCAATAAATCTTCATCGGCAGATAAAATTATTTGAGGTAAGGAATCTATTAACTCCATTTGGATTTGCATCGATTGCTGTAACTTCCCTATAGATTTTATCCAGTTCTTCGTCAGTTATAGATGAATAAGGCCAGAAATTATCTCCAACACCAGGATCCCCTTGTCTTCTCTGAAGTGTTGCTACACTTACTTGAGGTAATTGAGTAACCTTCTCCCAAGCAATGCGCATTGAGCGCAGAAATTCTATTTGTTCACTAGTCACAATCTACAGTGGACCACAACTGTCACGGCAAAATACAATTCATCACGGCAAAATAACATTTGTCAAGGAAAAATAAATTTAATCACGGTAAAATATAATTCGTAACAACAAATTCAAATTATTCCTGGTAAACTACAAACACTCACGGCAAAAACAAAAATAAATTTTGCAATTCAAAACTCATCACGGCAATAGCAAAACACTCACAGCAAAATCAAATCAAGAATGGTTGTCAGTGGTCAATGGTTGTCTAAGTACGTGGTGTAGCGCTTCACAATCAACACGACAGATTTTCCAAGTATTTTTCCTGGTCTATTGTCTGCAATGTCTATACTTGAAGTCCAGAACCATGTTTTGCTCCAACTGTGGATTTAGCATCAACCTAGCAGATACATTTTGCAGTAGTTGTGGAAAAGGTAAGTTTTCTTCTTTCTATAATCATAGTTTGGGGAGATCTACTGGAAACTACAGTGTAATGTTCATGTCATCCACATGCTTGTGCAGGAGACGAAGAGTTTCTAATTGTTATGTGCTTTGATCAAGAGTCTTGTAAGCCGTACTTAATGCTATTCTTGGTAATGGTACATGACTGCAGAATAGCTGCAGCTTATTTACATCGCATTGAATTATAATAGTGCTGTAATTCCCATAATATTTGTGCTTGTGATTCATACAAGTGAATTTCATTTGCTGGGTAGTTACTGCGCACCGGATACTGTTACTGTTCTTCCCAATTAGCCTTTTTAGTCTAATGCGGCAGGCACGAAAGGTGGTGGTAGTGGTGGGGCTTGGAACATAATTTAGATTGCCCCTTGTTAATTTATAATATCTCATTCCGTGTTAATTTCTCCAATCCCTTTTCTCGAAATTAAATTAAAGTTGATCAAGGCACAGGCCGAGGTATAGATAGTCAGTGCTGTGACAAAACATAACAAAGTAGGGACGAGGGGAGCATGCTCCTTAGCAAGCACTTTTTACTTTAGGAGTGTTTACAGAATGTTTGCACTGTTAGAGATGCCATCATTACAACCCTTAGGTGATTTTTCTGAATAACCCTTAATATACTCAAGAAGTTGCCTTGTAAGGTTTCGGGATACTCCCACAGACCTCTCCACAGATAATTTCTATTAAGCTTTATTCATAACCAATCTCAGCTCATGCTGTGTTGATGGATGTTTTTAATTGTGCATTTGCTTGTGTCCAGGAATTTGTGCTAGCACAGCGAGTAGGAACTGCGAGATGGGGTACATGTACAACCTTCTGAAGCAGCAACATCTGGGTATAAGCAGGTGAAGTCATTTGCCAGTTATAATAAAATGAAGAAAAAATGGAAAACAAGAGTTTCAAAGAGCGGTCAGGAAAAAAAGAAAAAAGCCCAAGATATTGTTATAAATTTTGGTCGTATGGAGTGGAATAAAAAAGAACAGGTTCTTAAAGCCAAAAGAGGAAAGAAGTTGCCTTTACAAGCGTCTCCAACAATGAGCTACAATGCTCTTCGTAATCAAGCAAAAGAGAAATAGAAGAACATCTATAGCAATTTATATGATGAGAGTCAGTCATACAATTTGTTATATAAAGTTGGATCGAAAGCTCTTTTTCTTCCTGGTCCTGAGAAATTATTCACACTAAGCAGATATCAAGAAGAATTAGGTAAAGATTTCAAAAGAATAACACTTTACCTGTGCTCAAACTATGACTTTGGAGATATCAGGTTATTTAGATGATGAAGAACTAAGTGATTTCGAAAAAGATGGTGACAATGTGTTACAGAATGCAACAGAAGACAAGTTGAGAAACCTGCTAAGCGTGAAAGGTGCCACAGTGCTACTGATCTCACGACAGATCCTAGTCAGAGTGTAAATCAGATTGAGATTGATCATCAGCTTGCCAGTCGGAATGTAAATCAGATTTAAATGGATCGTCAGCTTGCCAGTCAAATACAAGAAATGTACAATAATGAGAGTTCTAGTGAACATGAAGTTAATGGAAATCGTAAAGAAGACACCACTCCAAAGGTGGTAGATTCATCTTCAGTTGTACCAGCCTTAGGTGAAATTGTGGATGAGAATGGCCGGCTGTTCAATGTTGTCAGGAGAGGTTCGCCATTAAAAAGGGTGCTTATTTAGCATATGGAATAGAGAGATGAGGAAAAACCTTGCCTCGGCACACCCAGTAGTAAGATTGCATATCAGTATGGAAGAGGGAATAGGTTCAGGTGCAATGGCTAAGGAGTTTTTTACAAAACATTGGCTCTGTTGTGTTTACTGGGAGCAAGCCACTTGAGTCTCAACTTTTCATGTTCAAAATAAAAACTTTAAGCCTGTGGACAGGTACTGGCTTCAAGTCTAGCACAGGGTGGACCGGCGCCACGTTTCCTTGATGAAAGTGTCTATTCACTATTCGTGAATCCATCTGTATCCGTTCATGAAATGGCGCTGCGCACAAATGACGTCACAAAAACAGAGACCCCCTGCGTGACTCAGAAAAACAAACTGTTCCATGTGCTATTTCTTGTAAAGCGGTAAGTGAGATTATGTCTTTCGCGAGCACTTCAATTCGATCTTTTACGGTGCTCACCGAAGATGACGGCGTTCCGGGCTCGAAATTCGAGAGAGAGCCAGAATATTATACTGTGGATCAGTTAAAAAGGTGGTTGAAGTGCAGAGGATTGAAGCAGAGCGGAAAAAGAGGGGAATTATTAAGTCGTGTCAGAGATTGCATTGGGAGTGGCAGTCACCGG
>JAOBAY020031954.1:0-14248 GCA_025331085.2 Zoanthus sociatus | reverse complement strand
ACTTAGAAGTTGTTTACAAAAGAGGAATCGAAATGTACATGGCCGATACTCTAAGCCGTGCATTCCTGGAGAACAAGGCAACACAGAAACACAATGTTCAAGATGTTATGAACATCAGCCGTTCTAGAACTGAACAGGAAACAGAAGAAATTGACATGGTAAGCTACTTACCTCTAAGAGATTCTACAATTCAAGATATTCAGAAGCATACAGAGACAGATCCAGACCTACAAGCCTTAGCTACAATCATCAAGGATGGCTGGCCTGAAATCAAAGATAAGCTAAAGCCACAACTGCACTGTTACTACCCATTCAGAGAAGAGTTAACTATCCAAAATGGAGTAATTTTCAAAGGAGAACGTGTGGTCATCCCTGCAGCTCTACACAATTCGATGATCAACAAACTTCATTCTAGTCACCTTGGAATTCAAGGCACCCTACGCAGAGCACGAGAGGCATTCTACTGGCCGCGTATGAATGAACAGATCACTGATTTCATGTCTAGATGCAACGTCTGCAACAGTTACAAGGATAAACAGCAGAAAGAACCTCTGATATGCCATGAACGCCCGACCAGAGCATGGGAAAGCATTGCCACTGATCTCTTTACTTTCCACAGCAAAGACTACCTGGTAACAACTGACAGATACTCCAACTTTTTCGAAGTGGACAGATTGTACTCAAAAACTAGTTCAGAAGTCATTACCAAACTGAAGGCTCACATCGCCAGATATGGCATACCCAACAAGCTAATGTCAGACAATGGTCCAAACTTCACAAGCAGAGAATTTAAGCAATTTACGGATTGCTACAACATCGAGCACATTACAAGCTCTCCAACATATGCTCAATCTAATGGTAAAGCAGAAAACAGTGTAAAAACAGCCAAAATTATTATGCAGAAAGCACTGGATGCTCACACGGATCCATACCTAGCTTTACTAGACTTCCGAAATACGCCAACAGAAGGTTATAATACCTCACCAGCACAGCGAATGCTAAACCGCCGAACAAGAACGCTGCTACCGATGTCAAACAGTCTACTTAAACCAGAGATACCTACCGGAGTACAGAAATCACAGAAAGCTGTTCAAGCTAAACAAGCATTCTACTATGACAAGACAGCCAAAAATCTGAAACCTCTCAAAGACGGTGATGTGGTAAGGGTTAAGCCAAATGATTCAGACAAGAAGTTCATCAAAGCAAAGGTTGAGGAACAAGTCGATGTCAGATCATACAGAGTCCAGACAGAGGATGGAAGAGTGTTTCGACGCAATAGAAAGCACCTCCATAAGACATCTGAAGATTACGACCACAACATTCTACCAGACACAACATCAGTCCAACAACAAGAACCACAGACCAATTTACCAGCTACCAAGCCTACTAAGCAACAAGCTCCAGCTACTACTTCTACAGCAACGGAACCTGTTACAACAAGAAGTGGACGTGTTGTGCGCAAGCCATCATACCTTAAAGACTATGTAACACAATAAGAACATTAAGGACATTTGAAATTGTTTATTGTTTAAGATTAAGGACATTTGATATTGTCTATTGTTTATATTTCGTTAGTTAGTTTTCTCGTTAAAGAAAGGGGGATGTAACGGTATTGGGATACCTGTGCTATGTATGTCATGTGACCTGAAAAAAGTGTGAGTCCGCCATTTTTGAGCTGTACTTATTTACAAGGACCTTTTAGGAACATTTAGTATTGTTGTCAAGTATCACATAACGTAACATGGTGTCAGAAGTTATTTACTGGTGGTCTCCAAGATTGTGTGGGTAGAATCAAAGTGGATGTCTAGTAATGAGTAGAAACTATGAACGTCGCGCGCGGTTTTTCCAACGACAATCGTGAGACAATCCAAAGAATATATCATACAATTATATTATATTGTAATTGATAATGGTGTTTTACCGAAAATTAAAACACTCGTATTTGCATATTTTCACTAGTGAGGACAGGAAAAAGTTATGTACCAAATGTCCCGGACGAACGCGCGCGTCCTAATGAAAATTTTCCCGCCAGTTTCTTGTCACTTGATGCTGCAAAATATGGCGGCTCCTCGGGTTTTCGAAGAAGTTTGAAACAACGATTTAGTGAAATTTACGGAAGAAAATATGAACATTAATTTTGTCTGTATATTTATCCAGTTTTAGTGAACATTGTGTAACCTTGCACGTTCTTGTAAAGAATATTGTTAGGTTAAATTTATGTATGTCAGTATATAGATATTATATGTTTTTTTTTTAGATATTGATGAAATGTCAGAATTTCTCCCTATACTAAAAAATCCTATCGTAATTGCGTGCTGTGAAGATACAATTTTTATTTTCCACGTGTGGGGATATTGGTATTGCCATGGTTACCACCATGATTAGCCAATTACAAGAGGGCTTCTCGCCCAGGCGTGCGGCCATTAAGGGCTAAAGTCCCAAGATTGGCCGAGATCATCTTTTTTAATCATCGATTGGTTAATTTTAGATCACGAGTTTGTGACGTCATCGTTAGTAACCACGACGCAAACTCAGTCGTATCACTCACAGGGGGACAGATACATGAATCTTACCTCCACCCACTCAGTGGAGCCCAGCAAACCGTACTCCTCACCACCCCAACTGCATAACACTATGGTACGGCGTGGCCTCCAACCTAGAAATTCGAGTTATGAACAGAGATAAAAACCCAACCAAACCGCAATTTTGTAAATAATGAGCTAAAATGTATAAACAAATTCGACTTGATATAGACCACCTTCATAAATGGCGACTATTTCAATATTCTTTTGTCTTTCTTATTATGAAGACAACGCTCTTGATTTTGAACTTTTTGTTCATTTTTACGTATAAAAAACAGACATGTTTTGAGGGACAACCCTCATCGTCAGTGTGGTAATAAATTGAGTTCACAAATCTATTTATAGTGAATAGAAAACAATGAGAGTATTGACGTATTATAGATAAGCTACGTTTTAAGCTGAGTATCAAGTTCAAGTCACTGGTTGGTTAAGCACCAGTTTGGGCCATTTGATGAGCAAGGCCTTTTGATTTCAATGTCATATTGTGTACCTTTATCTATTATTTGAAAGCATTGGCTATTGCAGGCATCTCTACATTCATGTGATTTAGCTAAATGCTTGTAGATATGCGAGGACTTGTCGCCCTTGACTTGTCTTTATTCGTATTTGCCTTAGTCGCCTCCTTTGCAGAGAACAAATTCTTTTGAATTGTTAACATCATTGGCGAGGCTAACCAGGCTATTTTGAATACAGACAAAAAGAAATTTAATATAGTTGCCATTTATGAACACGGCCCATGGTAGAAACGAACATTAAGGAGGAACGAAAATGAAAGAAACAAACCGATTTACTGTTAAAAAGTTTTTGAGCTAACTTTCGTAAAACTTTTTAGCACATTTCAACAAAGATAAAGATCCATCAATTTTGAAAAGAGACCACATGAAAAAAGTGATTCTTGTTTGTCATATGAATTTCAGAGTTTTCAAAACTATTTTACTCTATTAAATAATTTGCAGATTTACATTCTGTGACATTATATATAATTTGCCACCCTGAGCATAATATAAAAGCATGTCTTTGCTGAATTTAAATTTTATTATCAAGTCCAGATATATAATACGCAAAATCCTTCACAAGCCCAATGTAATGCAGATGGGAGTCTAGTAGGAGACTAACCATCGCAGTTTAGGTGCCAACAGAAGCTGATGCTTTACCAGCCTCAGAAGATGGTAAGCTGAGTACTTAACGTAATTGGTAAGATCACTGCCTTTCCAGCCACAAGGTTCCAGGTTCGAGATTTAAATCTTTGCGTGACCTTTTCTGCCAAAGCAGAATCAACTTTCTATCCTTCTGAGGAAAGTAAATTACTGCCGATATCTGCTAGGCGCCAACTGGTACTGGATTAGTGTCCCGTCCTGAAGATTAATCCGCTTAACACTAGAAAAACCAGAGATAAGCACCGGCTCCAATTGACCACTCAGCTCGAGATAAGATTTAGTTTCTTTTAAAAGCAAAAAAACAATTAAGTCACTTGCTGGAAATATCGATGAAAATCAATCAAACAACGCAACGTCGCCTGTCACGTGACGGGGGCTGTCAATCATGATGAAGATTGTGATATACGGTCGCAACATTCTGTTCTTTAATTGACTTTCATTTACATTTCCAGTAGGTGAATTAAATTTTTTTTTGGTTAACCTTAATCTACTGGACGAGTCAAAATATTTACTCGTACATCTAGCTTCTTAGCTGATTTCAACAAAAAATCATATACTGTGATGAAATGAAACAATTAAACTTGTCAGTGTTATAACAATAATAGCTATCACTAAATGCCAAAGAGCAAAGACAAAAGCACGAGGATGACAAAACTGAGCTGTGCAAGTACTGAGAACTGGTGCGCTCATTTTGCTATTTGAAAAAAAAATAAACTGAAATATCTCAGCTAGTACTTTTCGAATATAAAATATTTTCTTGTAACATTTTCTTTTGCATATTTAAGCGTTTCTTTTTACAGTTATCTTTATCAGTTCTGATAAAACGTCTTGATAAAATGAATAAGCCGCTGATTATTAATTGACAATGTTTCGGGCTGTGATTAACTCCATTGTTGCATTACCTTACATACAGGTCGAGATTTTTTTCCCTGTTTTCTACACGTGTATCGGCTCCATGATGCTGCATACCGCCTCGCAAGGTTCGCGTCTTCGCTCGCCTGACTAGTTGGCAATTAAATTACAGAATTATTTAAACATGACAGTTTTACAAATAAATAAATTTTACACCGTAGCGAAAAAAGTTTCGAACTAACGTTTCGGAAAGTAGTCCTTCCTTCGGTGTAAAACTTGTCTATTTGTAAAACTGTTTCTGCAGAAACACGGACGCAGCCGATTCCATTTACGACATTTACACATGAATTTACCTTTGCTGTACTTAGCTCCGAGTGCCTTAGCGATCTCCATCATGCAAGCTGTGCCACTTGATGGATCAACACCTCCAAACACCCACGCATCACGATGATTTCCTATGAGCACCATTTTGTCTGAAATAAAGTGGTGGGAAAGTTGGTCAGAAATCACACAATAAAACGTGTGATTCAAAATTCAATGAGATCAAAGTGCGAGTTTGCTTTCAGGCCACCAGGGAGAAAACCGTAACAGTACAGTAACCTAATTATCCATTAATTCAGATTATTTTTATTTTGAAAACACTTTTTAATCCAAAGAATTGTCCATTTTTGCGAGTGAAAAATCCACGAGCATTATTAGAATGGTAAAAGTGTAACAGCCGAAAGTCGTTTTCTCCAATCATATCACTGCTCATCTAATCGATTAGAAGTCACTATAAGAAACATTGAGGCAATTCTTATTCGTTCGTGGTTTTAGCCAATCATGTTTGTCGTAAGAAGCCGAAGGAGTTCGGATCACTCCACCAGCATCCACAGGATACCTTTGATTATCAGGCTGTTTATCAGTTCAAATAAATAAAAAAAAACAATAGTAACTCGTAACTTTTTCCTTAGTCGCGATTGGCAATTGTAAAATTTTCTTCCTTATAATTAAATTCTCAAATCATAAAGTGCATATAAACTGAAAATTGAAAAGCAGTTTTATTTATTAGCTGAAACCCCCTTTTTTTATCTTGGATGGCGTTCTTTAGGTTTCGAGACATTAATGTTTAAATAATTAATTAGATGACATCGTAAGTTGTGTTCTTTGATTTTGTTAATGGTAAAAGATTGGTTTTTGTAAACAATTTGAAATCCTTGGTTAGAAATTTGGCAACTTCACTACAATTAATGTTAATAGATAAATGCTAAATTTGAATAATCGGTCATCTTAATAATCAATATTATTTTTAAAAATGCTGTTCAATGGGATCCAGTCCAACTGCAGGACTCATTAACGATTTTAAACTAGACATAATTAAATATAATGTAGAGATAACGTACCACAACTCTAAACATCTCAAGTATTCAGAGGGATGCTGTCTAAAAATTAATGCGTAGAGCATTAATCATTAATAGGTTTTCAACCGGTAAACATTTCCCAAAAGCAAGAAGTGGCGCTCACCTGGTTCCTCTTTTCCCTTCAAAATACCTATTACGTTGTGGATATTCCTTCTTGTGCGATTGTTGTGTATTTCTACTCTTACTGACCTTCAGGAACAAAAATATCTATTACTAACCTTGTTGTATCTGTCTAAAGATAAAGACTTCACTATACCATCTGTGTCAACAGCTTAAAAATGCCAATAATTTAGTCTGCGACGTTAGTAAAAACAAAGCAAGATATACTACTACTACTACTACTACTATTACTACTACAACTACTACAACTACTACTACTACTACTGCTACTACTACTACTACTAATAATAATAATAATAATAATAATGGAAACTTTATTTTCTTATCGATACAGTTGTAAATCTCACTACGTATAGCCATAGGCAATAAACAGCTGGCTACTTGAATTGTTACATGAGTAATATAGTATCAATGTTTATTTACAAGGAATAAAAATAATAATAATAGCAATAAAATCAAATAAAAATAATAAGAGGAATAGAAAGGTTAGAATTTTAATAGCTCTGGGACATCCCAAGTCTTACTTCTGCAGCAAAATATAACATATGTTGCTCTAATTATAAGATTAATCATTTTTATAATAAAATAAAGTTGATGTTTTTTTATCAATGCCAATGTCCTTCATCATGTCAAGAAACGTAATTAAGCATTCATCAAAGAAAACGCCGAGCGAACTCATGTCATGGAGAGGTTAACAAATTTAACACATCTGTAGGCACTGTTTAAGTCATTAATCAGGTTCTTGTATTTTTCTTGTTTACACATTGCATTTTTACAAAGATTAGAGAATAATAATAATAATAATAATAATAATAATAATAATAATAATAATAATGATAATAATAATAATGACACTGTTGATCATAAATTGCTATCTGAAAGCATGGATGTACATCGTTTCTCCTCTTGGTTAAGCAGAGTAATAAGTCAACTACTTAAGAGTTGGAATACCAAGATCATTGTTAATACAAAGCGTGGAACAGAAATCTCCCGCACTATTCGATTCTCGAGAGGAATGCCTCAGGAAGATGCTCTATTTCCTCGTCTATATACACTCAGCTTAAACCCAGTGGCCTGGTTACTTAACGCAACAGAGGGATATGAGCTATCCAAACCAATTGGCCCAAATATAACACATCTGTTGTATATGGATGACCTCAAGGTTTTCGCCTCATCTCAAACAAAGCTGAACACAGTTTATACGATCTGCAAGTGCAGCAATGGGAGATATTGGATTGCAGTGGAACCCGAATAAGTGCAATACTATTCACGTCAAGAGAGGTGCTCAAGTGCATGATGCAGCAGGTCTTAACCTCGATCAGACGGTAGTGGTTGAGAGTATAAAAGAAGGTACAAGCTAAAAATTTCTCGGTATATGCGAAACGGTGAAACAGGATGAGAAGTCAGTTCTTGCATGTGCAGCAAAGGTTTACCTTCAACGGCTGTCTGTAATCTGGTTAGCCCTCTCTCCGATGCCAACCATATAACGGACCCAACACTGGCCTATCACTGAACTGAGAGCTATTGCCAGGGAGGCAAGAAAGATTATTCATGAGAATGGAGGGAAACATCCACTGAGTTCGACAGCTGTTATGTACCTACCTAGACAAAAAGGAGGGTGTGGCCCGAGATCCGTCGAATACGAGTACAAGTTAACCAAGATCAAAGCTCTACCAGGATGCAGGCCCCACGATGAGAACTGTCCGGATAATTGAGGAGAGAGCAGCAGAGAAAGGCTATTCATCGCTACTAACTGAAACACACAAATACGCAGAGGAACTGGAGATAAATTTATCTCTGAAGTATCCTAATCCATCATTTACCTCAACCAGAAGATCAGAAGTAGAGTTTAAAGGAAATAAGATTAAAGAACACCTGAATAATGGACTAGTGGACAAGTTACAGGAGACGATAAAGGCAGAGAAATGGCATAGTCGTTTATTCTCATCGCGCTGGAAAGATGAAGAACTCAGTCAAGATACATGTTTTGCTCGGATGAAAGATTGGACGTCTGCACCCACTCATACAGTCACAGGAATGATAGAGCGCAATGAAAAACTCTTACCAACTACAATGTATATCTCATTGAAGAACAGAACAACCCAGGGAGATGTAAGCTGTAGACTGCGTGGTAAAGAAGCAGAGACCCTTCCACATGTGCTTTCGGGATGTTCTACACATCTCAATCAAAGTACTTGGACCAACACAATGCTGCTCTGAAGATATTGTTCTTCGAGAAATGCAAAGATCTAAATTTGGTGGAAAGTGTTCCTCCCTGGTACTCACCCGTGACACCAAAACCTATGTGTGAGTCAGATGATGCTAAAGCTTTTTGGGATATACTAGTGTATGCTGAACACACCTATGTTAATGCCAACAGTGTGGATGCATGGTTCGTGGACCACAAGACAAAGCAAGTATGGGCAATAGAAATGAGCTGTCCCTGCATTGAAAATCGTAAGAGAAAGGTCGAAGAGAAGGCAACCAAGTACGACGCACTACTTTTGAAGTTAAAACAACAGCACCCTGGTTACAAGGTACAGCAATGTAACATCATCACTGACGCATTGGGAGGATGGTCCAAGGAATTAGAACAAACTACGAAGAAAGTTGTTGGTGACCGATCAGAGTGTGTTTTGAAGAAGATGCAGAAAGCCACTATATCATACTTGCTCCATATATAGCACGTTTATTTAAAGCAACAGTTACATAAGCTAGAACTCTGTTTTTGATAATGAACAGTTAAATATTGATATAGAATTATAGCATTTTATAGAATTCTTATTTATTAGTGTAGAAGGTTTTTCGTCATTTTACATTTTGAACAGTTTTAAAGACAATGATTTTATAGCGATTTAAGTATTTGATATTTTATTGTAAATAGTTTGTTTTCCTTTTAGACAGTATAGGTTACGCTTTGCGCCCTACATAGGTCATAGATTTTGCATCTATACGTTTTAGAACTGAAAATAATAATAATCCTAGTTTATCACCACCGTTTGCAGGCGCATCTGAATTACAGGTGTAGGTCAGGAAATAATCTGTTACATTTCAAAACTCTATGGTTATCTATGTTTGTCCGAGTGTGCCAAATCGTTAATTAGGAAATGTCAATTTAAAAGAGCATCTTTTCATGATCAAGGAGCGTAAAAGTCATGGATTCGGATGATAATTGGTCAACCTTGAAATTCTTTGAGGTTAATTACATTAAAACTTTGAAACCAAAAATAAACGAAGGCCTGAAAGCCTCCAGAGACCTTCAACTATTTTTCTTTCAAGTATAAATAATAGCTTTATTTGTAAATCTCAGTCTTCTTTGACAGGATTGTGACTTAAATAAAGTAGTAAAATTGTTGTGAAATCTGGCTCGCTTTTTTGATCCAAAACTTGCATTCAGTTACGATCGCGATGTTTTCTTTTCTCGGTTTAATAATCATTATGATATAATCTGTTAGATATTAGTGAGTAGCATTTTTTTCAGTGCTGATTGGCCGAAAAGTGAGCGAATTGGATGTCTACCAATGGTAGCTCCACTGAAAAAGGACGACCTACAAGTTTTATAATACTCCCATTAAACAGAAAACAGGGTAAACCTCGTTTAACTATATAATACTTTTACAAGCCCACTGGCTCACGGAGGGTGGGAAGCTTATTCCAGTAATATTTGTAGTGCTAAAATAGGGGCAAGTTTCTCACTCCCCATGTTAGCTTCCAGCACAAGCGGGCTTTCACTTTACAGAAAAAAAGAAGGCCGAGTCAAACAAAAGAAAAAGAAGTACGTGTTGTAATAAATTCAAAATTTTTCAGGACCCAAAACGGTTGGAAGATATAGATCATACACTGAACTGCGCCAGCCTCACAGGTTATAAAACAGAAGTGCTGAAAAAACACTTATCACGAGCAACAGGCCATAAACAGCCTGCAATGCTAAGGAACAGAATTGAAATGGAAGAGTAACATGAAAACTCAGCCAGAAAGGCAACCAAGCGCGCGAAATAATACACACCAAAACGAGACCACATGAAAACCATGACCTTGGTCCGTACATGTGGATGTGTGTATAAAAAGGTGCCTTTATTGAGAACTTTTGCCATGTTAGATGAGTTAACGGTTTACACGGCAGTTATCTCGGAGTACTTACAGATTATTCGAGTTACCAAAAATGTTTGTTGTCACTCCCCAAGACGTTCTCTCTCGGCGAACTCAGTGCAAAACACTGCAAGAACGATTGCAGATCGCCAGTGAATGGATTTGGGGCAGATATAAGAATCTGAGCCTTATAAACGCTTATATACTTTAAATTAATGAACGGTCTTAAGAGTAAAAAAGTTTGGTCTTTGTTACGACAGTGCATGGGTAATCAAGAATAGCAAAATTTATCACTCGTTCCCTGCGCTCAACATAAATTTAAAAATTCCCATTTGCGCAGCAACGTAACCTCTTTTTCTGCAATTTCAAAATATTTAAAAAGCAGAAGCCAATTTTTAAGGCTAAGCAGCGCTTCCATAAAAATTCACAACCGAAAACCATATATTGCATCGTTTTCGCAGGCCATCGGTTTCATACCGTTGCAATGACAACGAGTTATCTCGGGTTCTTAAGTGTCGCGTGTGTAAATGCAACCTCGGATACTTTGAAAAATACCAGGTTATTCAAAAAATGATAGTGTAAACATTTTTGGGAACAACCCACGTGTAACTTGAGATGACACGTGCAAGTGTAAACGGGGTATACAACGGGTGGGTTACTCTAACGGCAACCTGTTATCTGCTTGCTAAGATCTAAATAACTGTTGCATGCCTTACCAGTTCTGATAAGGATTCATAAACCCCGGACCCATGTTGTAAGGCACATTAAGATCTCCCCACCAATGTGAAGGTGATTGCGCCCCTCCAAGCAATCTGTAAAACGATCAAACTCAAAACCATTACTTCATGGAAAAACCTTTGGTATAAACTCCTCTTTCGTTGAATAATAATTGGCCATAGTCTCAATGTTGACAACTATCGGAAATTAGTAGTTGTATGAATATCTTCAGCTTGGAAACAATGTATGGCTATAATGAGTCAGCAGTTAGCAGGACATATACCCGATATGCCATCTATAAGAACCAAGTTAAGTGACCCGTTCCCTGCGTGAGTTCCTGTAGCCCAGTGGGTAGAGCGTCTGACCGGTAATCAGAAGATCATGGGTCCGATTCCCGTTAGGTACACAGAGGGATTTTTTTCTGAGGAAAATATGCTTGTGTCGGCACGAACATTTCTTCTAATCTATGTCGGAAATTAGTATTTATATTTTCATCACAACAGTCAACATGGGCTGTTTATTTGGTGATTACAAGTGAACAAATTTGAAGTCTGAAATTTGATTCACAATAAACATAACCGATAACAGTACCTTAGAAATTGCTCAGCATCCCTGGCAGAGATAGGATGGGCTGGAATCTTTGGAAGATTTGATTCCGATATATTTAGACGATAAGCTCCATCTAATTAAAAATAATAAATAGCAAAAACTAAAACGGTAAGAAAATGGCGATCGGACCACGCTAATAGCAGAATCTGATGAACTGCACAATGTAGCTCACGTTTATCACTAATTTTCAATCACTATAATGACCAATTTCTAATCGTGCATTAATGAGCGTTGCCTCTGCTTCGATATCACTTGATTTATTAATTATTGTCACTTAATCTGAACTGGTACAAATGTATAAGCCTGTGGCTTCTCTTTGTTTACTGCCTCCCATTTCCAGATACAGTAACACAATTGCCATGTCATACTTGCCCGACCAATGCCACTCTCCATGCTGTTCAATTATTATTTAATATGTTATATTGTAATATATGTACGTGTATATATATTTGCATGTTGCCTGTATAAATAATGTGGTTCAGTCTGTAAATGGTAATATAATTCCAATTAAAAATGATTGATTTGATTTATTGATTTTATTCATAATGTTCTAGAAAATTATGATGCTAATTCACTAAAATATTTAAAAGAGCGTAACGAAAGATCATGTTAAAATATGAAAATATCAACCACCTTTTTTAAAAAATGTAACGATCTTCTATTTGTTTGTACACCTGAAGAAGGTTGGTATGGCCAACCGAAATATTGTGTATAATGTAAAGTTTTAAAGTCGTATTAGTGTTGTTTTTTTTTAATGTTTTAATGTTTTAGTTTTTTTATGACCAATTAGATCATTTATTGATCCGAAGTCAGCAGAATTTTCGTAAACGGTTACCTGCGGATTTTTTTCGAAATGTTGAAATGAGCTCTTACAAATTTGAATTATTTTTAAAAATTTTTTCTGTTCTTTTATATTTGAACAAATTTATTGAATTTTAAAAAATGGCTAGAGACACAATTCAGAAGATAGACGGGAAAACATGGAACTAAAAGAATATCTTACCCAAGGGCATCAAGAAATGGAACATATATTTATAAACTTATTCAACTAAAGCTTTTCCTTCGAAACAAGAAAGCAAAATCCAAATTCTTGATTTGACGTCAATTCAAGTATCAAGCTAGACTCCTTTATGCCCAGTCGCAATCCAAGATGAAGGGATTTTGAGGTACTTTGCAGATCCATAAATAATCGTGGAGTAAACCAAATCAACAATTTTTTGTGGCAAACTACTCCACAAATCACGCTTTTTTATTATAACGAAAAACCAATTCGGTGTTTGGTGCAACGTAAGTATATTCTGACGAAAACTATGTTCTATGTAGAAGGTATACTGTTACTCGGATAAGGACATTAAACCAAGTTGCGCCTTGACATGTGAACCGCTCAAGCGGACTTTCTATAAGACCCTTAATTGTCTCACTTCAACTGTATATATTTGTAAACAGGTTCTGAAAAGCCCCGAGAGGAGAACTTGTATATCTATCACTATCACTATTTAATGTGTTCGAACATTACATATTAGATTCATATTTACCTATTGATGGGTAACGAGGTGTCAGGGGGTCCCCATTTCCCTTAAACACGGCTCCCCTCTGGACTCCAGTTCTAGGAAGCCACCAACCATGCGGATAGAGCTCATCTTCAGGCACTGGTGCAAAGTCTTTTGGATCATTGTAGAGGAGAATTGCTCGGGCGCCATACTTCTCTGCATTCATAACCTGTTAAGTTACTTTATTTGGCATTTAAAGAAAGTTTTTGCCAATTACTATAGCATAACCGTCTGAAACCATCTTCACGTTTCTATCCATAAGATTCAATTGAATATTTAACTCTATGTTGATGTCAGCATCCTTACCAACTGAGCTACAATGCTAAAGTTGTCGAAAGTATAAATTAAAAAATAATGGTTGTGTTATGTGGCTAAATTGATAGAACTAATTAGGTGTTCATATCTAACTTGAGGCCACTAAAATGAGCATTACGACAACACCGGCATTACCACTTAAATCTACCAAAAATATATATCTTGTGTGAGAATGTGGGCCTGTTTGTTCAGTTTGTTAGCTATACCATGATGATTAATTAGCCACAACAGCTGTCCATGGCTATTAACACGCAGACTCGCTAAGGTATAGATTTAAGGGAGAAATGCACGCTATTGAGCACCGCGGTGTAAATTAAACCATTCTTAAATCTTCTAGTTGATTGCATTGACTTGTATTGTAATCGTTTCATAATTGTGTTGCCAAGGGTCATACTCCGTCACAAAATAACTGTTACAAAATTCGTTACAAATAATTAGTGATCTAAGGTGTACCATGTTATACATCTTATTTCAAAGACAATGGAGCATTTAAATCACACACAGTTGATATAGGTTGGAAGGCTGGTGGGATCTCATCACACAAAGAAATTGAGCAAAAAAACGGTAATCTCAAACGTGTTCAAAGTACAAAGCAATGTTTTGGTAAATTAAGGTTTTGAGTAATTGCCTGCGTTTTTTGTTTTAGAAATGTACCATAAATTTAGTTTTTCTTAAATTTAATTTACGAAGTGTCTCGGTGTCCGACAGTCGGTTGGAGTTTCCGACAGTCGGATAGGGTTTCAATAAAACTCCGTGTGCGACAGTCGATAAATTTCTCAAAATCCAAAATATCGGAAGTATAAACCAAACCAGAAATCACTGTTAGGGTTAGGAGTAATGGTTAGGGTTTGGGTAAG
>JAOBAY020031936.1:0-14250 GCA_025331085.2 Zoanthus sociatus | reverse complement strand
TTTTTTGTCTACTGTGCCTACTTTGGTAGACACTAAGACGGAAAAAAAAGTTTGTTAACCTGTCAATTAGAAATCACGAAGCCAAAATGGCGAATTCACAAAGTAAGACAACACACGACTTTTTTAATACCTTTTTTTGTTATTTCAACTTCTAAACACTAATAAAAATAAGTATAAGCTGCAAACAATAACTGCGCAAACTTTGACGATCTGTTGTGGTCGATCAGCCACGGTTTGATTTTTTTCAGAGCAACAATCGCCGTGTTTATAAAGCTTACTTTTATGTTACTTTATACTTTTTTTAAACAATGGTGTAGATCTCGACAACACTGACCAGCCTTCAGCTGCAAAAAAACCTCATTCTTCTTATCACATTCTGTGTGCCACTGTGCACTGGGGACTCGAGGTATGACGAGAACTTAAAGTTTCATCATTTTCTCGGACGAGCAAGGGACAAACAGCTAAAAAAGCAATGGATTGCAAAAATACGAAGAGATATAGGCCCGTTCTTTGAGGTATAATTGTATCTCGTGTTTTTGTCAGTTTCCTATAGAAAATTTAGCAATGTGAAAATGTACATATCTATAAAACAATAATGACTGAAAATCTGATAATTTTAAATCTTTTTTGTATTTATTTGGACATCAGATAAATAGCAATACCAGGGTATGCCAAACGCCCTTCACAGATGAAGATTACCGTCCACCCTTAGAAACTAGACGTCTACTATTGAAAACTGGAGGTGTGCCTTCAAGATTCGCTTGGTCATCGCATGTCAAACCAAGAAGAAAAATAATGAGACGTCCATTAAGGTAATTCTTGGTAGCAATTGATTAAAACGGTAAATATAATTCCAGTAAGTAAAAAGCGTCTAGCGCTCCCATTTCTACAAACGCGTGTCCTTGTGTATATTTTACTAATTTTTACTAATCTTATGGATAAATTAAATCATTATTTTAAGCAGAAACTTAATTTAATGTTGCATCTATGCTCGGAAATAAGCTAGTTTATTACTTGTCTAAGAAAAAATTAAACTTTTAAGAACTGATAATTTTAAGTAATTGTTAAATTTAGAAATTTGACAAAATCGTTTATCATGTACTAGTGTACTTGAAAATGCATTTGATTATAAATTCATCTGGAATATACATAAAAATATGATTTTCTTTCTTGTGTTTTACGCATTGTTAATTCAATTCAAAAACTGTATTAAAGATAGTCCTGAATTATTATTATCACTGCAAAACTATAATCATCACTATTGTTTATTACTATAATTTTTATGGTACTTATTTACTAAATTGTAGAAATTATTGCAGCAATTTTAGAATCCTGATATTGAATTTTAATGTATTTGCATCATTTATTTGCAGAGAAACTCAAACAGATAAAAGTGAAGACAATGAAAATTGTCCTGATCCAGTTTGAACCGTCAGTATCAAAGCAATGCACTGTGAAATAGATAATATAAAAGAACAGTTGTTGAAGATACAAAATCAGCTTCATCAGAGTAAAAATTAAACCATATCAGCTTTTAACGAGGTTAAAACAATAAAAGCTCAAGCTGCTGTTGACATTAAAAATATCAACGAATTCGAGAATTTGGCACTAGCTAAATTTCGTCTTGAAAGGTTTGGTTCTGACAATGATGCCATCAAATTTTATACAGATTTTTCCTGTACAAATCCAATTCTTTTTTGAGTTTTTTCGACCAAGTGCTGAAGAAACAACTTACTCCTATGCCTCTGGAGACAAAGAAAGCAGACCTGGGTCTAGAAATATTCTTCTTATTGATGAGATTTTATGCTTCTTGTTCGACTCAAACTAGGTTTATTTGAACAAGACTTAGCACATCGTTTTCAAATACATAGGTCGTCAGTCTGTAGGAAAATAATAACATGGAGCAATTTTTGTACTTTTTCCTGGGAAGTAAAGTGATCTGGCCTTCCAGACAAGATGTAACTTGGCATATGCCTGCAAGTTTTAAAAAATCTCTATCCTAGCACAAGAGTAATCTTGGACTGCACAGAGATTTTTATGCAAACCCCAACCTCTCTTTTACTCCAATCACAGATGTATTCAGCTTACAAGGGCAGTACAACCTTAAAGGGTTTGATTGGAATCACTCCAAATGGAGCCGTTAGTTTTGTTTCCAGTTTATACACAGGGGGTATAAGTGATACGGAAATTATTAGATGTAGTGGCATTTTACACTTACTAGAACCTGGGGACTCTGGCATGGCCGACAAAGGCTTTCATATTGATGATTTACTACGAGATATGAAAGGGGAACTCAATATCCCTTTTTTTCTTGCAAACCAAAGTCAATTCTGCTTTCAAGATATTCAAAAGCCATTGTCAGTCTTCGAATCCATGTGGCACGTGCAATTAGAGGAACTAAGGAATATCAATTTTTCGATTGTGCCATTATCTACCCTAGCATCTGTAAATCAGTTATACACTGGGTTTCTTTGCAGCATTCACTTATACCTTTTTTAATGAAAAACCAATAAACTTTTGCCAAGGCTCAATGTTCTTATCATAGTCAACAGAGTATCACAAGCGCTTTGTTCACAATTTTGCTATCCATTTCACAAAACTATGATATATGAATAAATTGCTTTTTTGGGCTCGACCTTTCCTCGTGGAAAAGTTCTATTAATGAGACAGTCTTGAAAGTCATGATTTCAAAGAAAAATTGCGAATTTACAACCTCTTTTAAACATCATTTATTACATCATTAATAATGTTTCTGCAGAAACACCGACAGAGCGTATAATTCATTACATCATTAATTAATGTTAAATTCAAGCGAGAATATATTACCTAATTTAACAACGGCAGTTCTCACTTAGTTGAATAGTAAACATACTTGTCATCTACTTTTGTTTTATTTTCAGAAAATTGAACATTGATTGGTGGCTTTGGAACAAATTAGGTGGTCCGATGAAACCAAGGCAGAAATCCGAGCGGTTCTCACTTTCAACTACACCAGTTCTGATGAGAGTGCACTGTCTGAAGATGAGGATGAGTCACAACCAAGTGTTTCCCACTATTTAGTGAAACACCTTCCTTAGGAGAGGAGTCGATTAATGAAAGTTAAGAAAGATTTACATGAAGTTTATATGAAAACCTTGAGCAAGAGAAACAGGAATGCCACTTTGCCAAGGGTCCGTCATCCAGTGGATTCCAGTCGTCCTGTTCCTTGCGATCCAATTGCTTGGGCCGTCTCAAGTACCAGACGTCAAATTGGTCCCGACTGCATCAGATTTTGGGTCAGAAAACTCCTTTGCCAGCAGTCCATTAGCAAGCACGCCAGAAAGTGCTTCTGGGGCACAAAGTCTGCCGTAATTGAGAAGGAGAATGGTAATCAACAAAAAACTTTTGCCATAATTTCATACGTCTAAGGTGTTTCAGAACGTGTGGCAAGAATTTTAGGCAGATTCAATATCAAAACAGCTTTTAAACCAGTCAAAACGTTAGGACATATTTTTAAAAAAAAACAAAGGATCGACCAAGTGAGTGTTAATGAAAGGCATTGTTTATAAAGTTAAGTGCAAATCCTGCCCATTCACGTACATCGGTGAATCAAAAAGATCTTGGAATTCCTGGGGCAGTGAACACAAGCCCGGCACGCGCCCTGAAAACTTCTCAGCGATAAAACAACACGCAGAAACTACAAATCATGACATCCATCCAAAATATGTAGAAATCAAAGAAAGGAGCATTAATAATTTAAGGCAAAGACAATTTTTAGAATCTTGACATTCTGAGGTGGATAAAAACTCAAAGCCTTTGTGAGGAAAAATGCTTAACTTGGCACCTGATGAAACATCGAGCATATTTTAACTCTGAGTCTGACGAAGGTCACAGATAGTGATCGAAAATTTAGTTTTAAAGTTTTAAGTAAGTGTTTTATAACGTCTTTTACTATTTTAAGCTTTTAATAGATTAGCTTCAAACCTTATAATAATGTTATCAACTGATCACAAAACGAAAATATATAAAAAATTATGTTTGTCACCAAAAGCACCATTTTCAATATTTACTCATTATTAAAAAAGCTTATATGTTATCAGTTCTCTGGAATGAAATCTGAAATTACTGTTCGGTTTTTCAACTTTCATTATTTAAAAACTTGCAGAGCACTGTTATTTATTATGGCTCTGCTAGTTGTTTTTCATGTTGGGGGAAATATTGGAAATTTTAATAGCTGAAAGAATGTATAAGGAAAAAAACATTTTTCCTTCAGCTACCAAACAAAAGTGGTTCCTTTGCCTTTTTAATTAAATTTGAGGTATGCAAGCCGATACGCAGGAAGTTTGCTTGGGGGATGCAAACAAAATTTTTTGGGACCAACCCTCCTGGACATGATGTCATTTTGTCACAACTTTCATATTTTCAGGACAGTTTTGCATAAAATAACTTTGGGTTTAGGGTATTTTTGCTGGACTGGCAAATTAGATTTTATTTTAATTTATTATTGAGATTGTTTTACAGATAAATAAATATGCTTTGATCATTTTACATGGTAAACTTTCTTTTTTTACTCATTACTTTTCTAATCAAGTGGACCTTTTTGGCCTTTGGGAAGAGGGTTCACCCCCCACCCCCTACATACAGGCCTGGTATGTAGGTTAATCTAGATCTGCAGAATATTTAAAATTAATAAATCTGAGAGCATATAAAATAATTATGCCATCATCAAGATTTCAGTAATGCCACTAATTTGTTGTTGTAATAGGGGCAACAACTATTTAAAAAGCTGTGATGAGCTCTACCGAGTTCACAAAACATAAAAATTATTTTAATTTGTTAATACAGTCTAGACAGATCCCCTCCTGTGAGGTAAAAAAGCAGACGAAATCTACAAGTACTCCAGTTGTTGTGTTTTCTTTAACTACACTTAGCTTTCCTCATGTTAAATACCATTAATTTTTAGAAGATATGGTATTTTTTGCTCTATTATTAAAATTTGTTTCTATGGGAATTTATTTCAAAAATACTGTTTTTGCAATGACGATTTTTCAAGTGGGCCTGCTTTTAAGTCAGCTCTAGTTAATAATAAGTTATTGAGAAAAAACGATGACAGCTAATGAACCTAATTGTCATCAATTGGTCACACCTGCCGAAGTTGAATCGACTTCGATAGCCGTTTTTGTGCAAAATTCACTGCAACGAAAAGCGGATTCAT
Organism: Zoanthus sociatus; assembly: GCA_025331085.2. Classification (NCBI taxonomy): domain Eukaryota; kingdom Metazoa; phylum Cnidaria; class Anthozoa; order Zoantharia; family Zoanthidae; genus Zoanthus; species Zoanthus sociatus. Next base: position 9,056 of record JAOBAY020031936.1, on the reverse strand, counting down.
TTTCGAAAACGTTCAATATTTATAGAAATACTGACAAACTATATCTATCAAGCTGACAAATAGCTGGTTTGACCAGTTGATTCGACGAATCGGTCAAAAGGCTGTCACACAAGCTCACATTTCTTCGTTTTCAAGAACCAAGACAAAATTGAGCCATGGAAAAACAAGCAATGCAGTCAGCCAACAAAATTAAACAATTAAAAGCAGAAAAATCAAAATAGATTTCAGCGATAAAGACTGAATGAATTTTATCTAATCACACTTTTAGCCTTGAACCTAGAGTCAAGCTCGCCAAAAAAAAGGTTCCAGTTCAGCGTACATGGTAGTCAGTAATATACAAAAGAATCTCATTAGAAACTATTTTGAATCTCACTATTTGACCTTTATCTAATTCTTCAATTGTGTTATATCCTCGTGGGACTTATAGTGAAATCCAAGAGAAATCAGAGGTTTCAGTCTTAATTCAAAACCAGAAAAAAGATGGTATTTTTAAAAATCACAATAGCTTTCAACTTAACTCACTTAACTTGATTTGTAAATATTTCCAAATCTAGTAATGAAGATGCTTTAATTCAAATTAGTCTTTTGAAGGAAGGAAAGCGCTCACCAATGAAACCCTCTCAAATAAGCTAAAGATAATGGCCGTTAAAAGTCGATCGGCAATTTCGGAGTCAAACATTTGGCATTTTATTTGCAAACATTATTTACTTTTACACGAATCTTTCGAATTTCGAGTGATTATCGGCCAAATAAAAATTTTTTGTTCTTAATTTTGTCGGAAAAAAAATAAATTTTCAAATTTGCGTATAAACACCAACAATTTTCATTCATGATTTAACTGCGCACGTGCTCGACCTACGTTTTACTCTTTCAACAACAATGTTTAGCAAATGATTGTTTAAAAAACACACAACGTAAAATATTGTTCAAGTAAAATGATCATTTCTTTTTCAGTATGTATTCGCTCCAAAAAGAGCGGTTTAGCATAATTTTCATCGCATACCATCATTGTTCATGCAGCTTGCATCAACGATTCGCCAACGGTCTGTTCAAATACTCGGGACCTGACGTTTCTGTGAACCAGAATGAAAGAAAATATTTTTATTAGGTATCAACATCCTCATTGAAAATTAAGTGATATAACTTATTTGAAATATGAAAACAAATGCTCACCTTGACTTCAACTAAACGCAGACGACAATCTCAACTGGACATCTGCGTGGCCACCAAAATATCTTCTTTCCCCATAAATCTTCTTTCTTTTTTGCTTGAAGTTGAAGAGAGGATGTAATGCATGCGATACACATAAATTCCAAAGTTTTCAAAAATGAACTCTTGCAAATACAGCACTGCGTGTAACCGATATGAGTTGAGTTCTTCAATGTCGTCCTAGCTAGCACTTGCGCTGACAACACGCAATTGCATGCTTGACGTTAGGCTCGATTTTCAGTGCAATGAAATGGTTTACGCTCGCTTTTAGACTCGTTTTCAAGCCTGACGTCACTTATTTTCGAAGTCAAGCGCGCTTTGCAGTGAAATGGTTTAAGCTCGCTTTCGGCTCCTTTTAAAGCCTGACGTCAGGCATGTGCTGCATTTAATAGGTTTACGCTCCTTACGGGCTCGTTAATCAATTTCTCAGCATGATTTTTTCGAGCATCATGCATGACGCCACGCTCGAAAACGAGCTTTTTGAAAGAAAAACAAATGTGACGGAAATGTACACCAGCTTCGTGCTCAAAGCCTATATACTTCTATCACAATACATAATCAAATAACATTTATAACTAATTAAAAGAATGTAACAAGATTAAAACTAAATTAATGTGGAAATGTACAACATGATTAGTGTATTGTTTTGTCATATCTTTTCAAACTAATTTACTTTAGATGAATTCTTAAATTTGGTTCAGTACAAACTGTACACACCTGTGGAATTGAATTCTGGTTGAACTTCGCTGTCAGCTAATGTAAACAGAATTAATCCAACACTCATTGACAAACAGGCAGAAATGTCAATTATTCCATATTGTTTTCCTGCAAAACAGCAGATGAATATTATCCGTTGATGTTTTGTAGCAAATGTTTTACTCTAATTTGAAATTATTCTTTGTACCCCTTTCTATGTAATTTTTATTTTTCTTAACCCTCTGAGTCATACAGTAGTTCAGATGTGAAAGTCTCTCAATTTGAGCCGATTGATATTGATCAATTCTCGTTTTCTCATTAACAAATGTCTTACTTTGTATGTGTTATCTAAAGAGAAGTTGGGTGTTGATAACTTACTGGGAATAGGTTAAATCCTGATTATGTTTAATATAAAAAAGTACCCAGCAACATATCAAAACAAACACAGTACACTACAGTGAAATGAAGGACAGAATGCACAACATTTCTGAATGTGTCTAAACTATCAACAAAACTCAATAGCTACAATGTGAAGAGAGACATAGTTAAACCTTGAATTAAGATTCCACCTATCATCACTGGAATTAGCTTGCAGCACTTGAAGATAACCTGAAAAGTTAAAGTTAACAAGACATTATCAATAATCATCATTGTCATAGCCTTAACTGTCATCAGCTTCACCTTCAACATCATCACCACAGTTGTCCCCACCGTCATCATCATGACCTTCATCGTCAGCCTCATCATCCAAATCACTATCACCTGACACCATCATCACAATCATCATTATCATCATCATCACCATCACCCTCATCATCACCGTTATGGATTGAAACACAGATATAAAATTAGAAATAGTTCTTACTCTCTTTTGTCAATTTTTGTTCATTGCCTTCGTTTTAATTTTAGTATCTTTTTGCAATGTGTAAATTAACCAAAAATTAATTTGGAGATGAAATTTGAAAAAGCCTAATTACTTCTTAACGATAATCCCACATCCTTCTGCGGCTTTTTGTCTGGTTCATCTCGCGTTTCTCGCGTTTCTTTCTACGTAATAAAACTGGAATTCCAATTATTGAAAAACGCGCACAGCTGCTAAAAGAGCGAAGGACTTGATAGCATCTGCACCGATTTCTTAAGTTAACGGGAACTGGAAGCAAATGATGCTAACATCCCTAGCTCTCTTTTGGGTAACTTTGTTCAACGCCTGTGTTGTTTTGAACGGTCAGAAAAAATTCTCGACCAAGGTCTCTTTTGAGCGACTAATACTTTCTCCAGCAACTGTGCAGGCCAAAATAGATTCCATCAAATGGCAAAATAACCGTAGCAATATTTCCAAAGGTGTTTGCGTATCGGTTCTGCGAGTGTTTAAATGGCCAGTGCCGCGCATCCCGAAAAGTATTTGTTTCCGGTATTCCGAAAAGATACCACAAAGCTCCGATTTGATAGGAACAACATTTTTGCTTCATTTCAAGATTAACAAGAGAAAAGAAAAAATCCTTCTTGGCGAGTTAACTTTAGCAAGTAGTAGTGCTATTAAGCAGGTGGAAAAGATCATGTCGAAATGCCCTGAAAAGCGAGCGGAGAGACACCCTTCTAAATGTGGTGAGTTGAGTTGTCATAGCAAAGTGTTTAATAAGCTGTTATGTTGCTTAATTGAATACGCTTCGTATTCATTGTAAGAGAGGATATTAATCATTGAAGAATTGTGACAACAACACATGGGAAGTGGAGCTGCATTTGCTTTGAAGCCAACCACTTGTTGGTCATTTTTTTTATTTTTTAGCTTTTCAAAAGCTCAATTAAAAACATCCTATAACTAACTTAAAAACACGTATTACTCAGAGTAGGGGATTAATTAGTCCTTGAAGCTTGTTAACAATAACACGTGGAAAGTGAATCATTTTCTTTTGGAGCCGATGACTTGTTGACAGCGTCATTTTTGTTTTTATAGCTTAAAGTACTTCAACAAGTATCAAGCAAGAATTCTTTTTTACATATTCAAGAAATTGTGACATTCACTCAATGTTATGATTTAACTATGCTTGATAATTTAAACTCCTTTAGAAAAATGTTTTTATTTCTTCCAAAACATTTTTTAAATTGTGCATCTACTAGATACTGGAGCTTCTCATCTCTGCAAGTATCTAATTTTCATCTTATGACTTCATATCATGTTTTATTTCTGTAAATAATTTCTAGCCTTACAAAATTTGCAAAATTGCGAACTCCTTAGCATTTTCAACGCCATTTCATTAAAACAAGTTAACAATCAAAATTAGCAACTTAGACATCTGGCAGTGGTAAACTGCACATGGTTTTAGAAAGTCAACTTTATAGCAAATGCATTAAAAAGCTCCTAGTTGAAAACCTGCATCGAGGTTCATTCCGTTATCTGTTATCTTTCTAGCTCGCCCTCGATTTAATGATCGTCGAGTATCAATGAAGTGATTTTTATATTTACAAAATTGACCTTTAGTGGTTTTTTGTGTTTCGGCCTCGATATGACTGAACTTAAATGTAATTTAAACTCGACACAACGTATGTAAAGTTGGTTGAGTTCGACCATATTTCAGCTGGTCAAACCAGTCTTCTTCAGGAACAGGTTTTAAAAAACAATAAAATAATTTTATACCGTAGTGAAAAGAAAGTTTATCGTTTTCTAAAACCGTTTTTGTAGAAACACCGACGCAGCATTCCATTTATGACATTTATCAGCCATCTTTAGGTTTGAATTTAAAATTGCAATTGGTGTTCACCTGGTATTCAAGAATGCTAGTTTGGCCCGCTGAAATATAGTACGTTGTGTTGACTTTTTGTAATGTTTTATATATCAGTTGTAAACTACCTATATCGTCAACAAGAGTTAAAACTGCTTCGACGTCATCAGTTAACATTATTGTGAGGCAATTTTATTATTTTTGGAAAAAAGGTTGATGCATGTACTTGTTTAGTAGTGCCACTTCCAGTGAATCGTGTCAAAAACTAAAATCAATAAAGGTGTAATTTTGATTCGCAGCAAAGCCCATATTTACTACAAATAGATCAGGATTCTTCAGAGCATTGAAAGAGCACGATTCTAAACTATTGAACAGCTCAGGTTGCGGTGCCTTTTATTTTGGTGTCTTATCGTGATCTTAAAAGGGGCAAAACAGCTCTCAACGGCTGCTAAAACTTGGGCTCACTATAATTGATTCATATTCATAATGCATGCCTGCTAGCCAGCTGCCGCCATCAACCGCATCGGCCTTGGAGTCCACTCTTACTATTTATATATTCATATTAGTGATAGTATGTGCTATCTTTGCCTTAACCACTGTATGTATGATTATGTCCAAATAGATTATGACCAAATAGATTAATCAGTTGAGGGCATTTTCTAGATAAAATCTACTTATCATTTAATAACCTTTAATATTAAAGTAGCCAACAAAAGTAGCTTCGTTGTCAATATTTGTTATTACTCTAATCGTGTTTCAGTGTACATGTAAGAAGGCAAGATCTCGAAAATTGATATTTTATATCGAACGATTGATGTAAGTACAAAAGTACCGGAAATGCTCCAAAATACAAAACCATAAGCACACGTGAAAGCATTCATTATGAAATGTAAAAAGAAATTGCCGTTTTAATGCTTAGAAACTAAAAAGCAAATCAAGTTTTTAACTAATGCTATTTAGAAATAATTAAGAATATCGCAAACAAACGCCGCGGCGAGACGTCCTTATCCTAGACACATTGTAACTGACACAGCCATATATCACATATACCCTAAAACGACTTTAATAATCAACCTACATTCACTGTAACAAATCCGGCGCCTGCAATTGATCAAAATCGATCAGATAATTTCAGTTTATCTGTTACTAACCGACAAGATTATGCAGTTATGAATTCTTGACTTAAACGAGTTTTCAATAAATTCAAACCTATGAATATATGAATTGAAATGATTTTTAATGAGCTTAATTTAACTCCCCCGAAAGTTCTCATTTATCAGAATATACACCCAAGTAATTTAATTTGGCGGGCTTCTCGGCGCAAGCCCCGCAATTTTCCCGCTTTTTAGACAAGTATATTGTGAAGCAGGTTGCGACATGTTTGATCATTTTTCTGCAGCTGATTTTTTTAAATGGAATTAACCTCTTTGCCAGACTTACCGAATACCTGATTTACAATTGAAATTGGATCTTTATTGTGCCTAACTCTTGTGAACGAAAATATGCAGATTTCTTACTTTTTTGACAAGAACAAACACTGCCAATACTGGTTAAGTTCTTCTAATATTTTATTAAAACATTGAAATTTCCGAGTCCCTTAGAACATGCTGATAAATTCTAAAACAGGGTATCTGCTACATTTAATTTCTTTTACGATTTAATTTCAGCTTTGACAAATTTTAGTTGAATGCTTCGTTACTTGCTCCTAATAGTTATCTTTGCGTAAATTTCTAAAAGTTCTAATTTTAAATCTTTCTTCACGTACAGCTTTTTATTTTTTCTATTTTATTCTATTTGACCGTAGCATGCCAATTTAATCATGTACTTATTTAATTGAAAGATTTATTTTTGTTCAAACTCGACTCTTGCTTCAAGTTCTCTAAGTCGTGTATCACTCCTTACATTGCAGTTAATTCAGACTGCATATTAAAAGTTAGTTGCTATCAGTTCGTATAGCTGGGTTACAAATACACCCACTTGCTGGCGATATGATGAACTCTATTGTTCTTAATGTAATCTGCTTGGTTTCGCATTTTTTATTCAAATTTCTCATTTCATTACACTACCAGCGCGCCAACTTGTAAACAAACCACTCACATCCAGTAACTAACCTTAAGTAATTCATACCTACTCTCTTTAAAATTTTAAAGGTAGTTCGATTAAAACCATAAACTGAAAGCTCTTAACTTGAGGTGGCTCACTGAATCGTACTTTAAAACGGATATATATTTAGATTTTCTTACCAAGAACGACAAAATGTATTACCATACACAGTTTACTTCCTGGTGATTATTTTGTACCACAGTAATTATCAAGTTTTAAAAGAAAAAAAAATAAAGTTGGGTATGCAATATACGTTACCGTCCGGAAAAATATCGTACGTGGGGACCGGTTGTATCACTCGTGAATGTAGCACTAGACGTAAATATGATAGCCGTCGTAAATGTAATACTCGCAGCTGTAAATGTGATACCCGCCGTAGATATAGTACTTGCCGTTAATGTAGTTCTCCCGTAAATGTAATACTCGCCTTTAATGTAATACTCAACGGTACACCTGAACAGACCACAAAACATACTGCTTTCCCGAGGATAAAGTAAATAAGCGTTTTTTTGCTATAGATTATAATATACCATGCAACAATCAAAGAAGAACAAAAAGTAATTTTTCTTGTTTACATTTTCTATTTTAATTTGTGACGAGCGCCAAGGTTTTCCGCCTCAACTAAGGTTAAGCAAGGTTACAAAGCGCAATTCAAATCCGGTTTGTTATTACAGGCCCATAACATATTGTTCCCGCTGAGCACTTTGTTGCCGGGAAACAACGAATTAACGTGTTCATGTGCACGTGATATCCTCTCGTCCAATAATGGTACGAGAGAAAATGAACTATGATAGTTGGTTTAATATAACAAATTATCATATATACATATATAAATATATAATGATGGACAGTCTTATCAATTTCTATGAAAAACGAGTTTCTGAAAATGTCCAAGCAATCGAAGACGCTTATACTAGCCTCACTGAGAATATCCATTGGACAGAGAAGGACCGCGAAGAACTAGACGAAGAAATAGTAAAACTACTCACGGAGAAAGAGAAGGAATTGTGGGAGATAAAGAAACTAGAAGCAGACCGCCGCAAAACAAAGCCAAATACATCAACCAAACACAAGAATGAGACATATGCAGAAGTTCTGAAGAAACACATTCACGATAGGCTTACCCCTAGACGCACGGGATCAAAAAAGCCACAACCACCAGGGACTAAGCAAAGAGAAGAACAAAAAGCCAAAAACCAAAATGAACAGGAGAGTCAGAAAAACAACCAACGACGACCCAGAGAACCCAGAAGAACAGTAAACGGGAATCGACGCCGAATTCCTTTTTTGGGCAAAGGTCCGCCCCCTCGAAGGAAACGGCGACAATAATGACTGAACAGAAACGGACGGACACACAACGGAAACGAACCAAGGACCGGAAAAGGACTACGCAAAAAGAAAAAAGGAAACATGGGAGAAGACTAAAAGCCCTAAGGAAGCAAAAAATAATAAAACGAAGGATTGTAAATCTCTCATCCGTGCAACTGTCTACTTCAGAGACGAACTTACTACAGAAAGGATTGAACTTTTGCCCAACTCCACCACCCCCCAGCATGGAGGAACTCGACAGAGACATTAACGCCTTTGCACGCAGACTCTTCCTAAAAGAATATCATTTTCTCGAGGACATAGAGGACCTGGAAGACAAACCTCCATACCAACCAACGATACTGGAGAAATTAAATAAAAAAGATAGGACCTATCAGCCACGACCCTCAAGGGAACCTTACCTAAACGCTTACATCGACAAAATGAGACAAGACATCCATGATGAAAGACAAAGCTACCGAATCGTCCGAAAAAATCTGAGTACACGAGAAAGAAAAGCATTGAACCGCCTAAAAAACAACACTGACATCGTCATAAAACCAGCTGACAAAGGAGGAGCTACAGTGATAATGGACGCAGATGACTACGTGAAAGAAGCAATGCGACAACTCAGTAATCAGGAATACTATGTAAAGATAGACTCAGATCGCACAAACGACCACGAGCAGATGATTAATCAGTGCATTGAACAACTAATCCTGGATGGTGAACTAGATAGGGAGAAAGGTGAGTTGTTAAAACCGACGAACTCACGAACACCAATATTTTATTTGCTACCAAAAATCCATAAGGTAAATAATCCGGGGAGACCCGTTGTATCATCAGTACGTAGTCACACCGAGAAACTCTCGGCTTATGTGGATGAATTTCTTAAACCATTAGCTGAAAAGCTACCTTCTTACATTAAAGACACCACAGACTTTATTATTTGCTTGCGAAGCTTAGGAAAATTACCTAACAACTGTTACCTGGCCACCCTTGATGTTTCTAGTCTATACA
>JAOBAY020031849.1:0-14251 GCA_025331085.2 Zoanthus sociatus | reverse complement strand
TTTATTTATTTATTTATTTATTTATATTTAAGTTTCTAAAGCGAAAACATGGCAACGTGTAACTGAAAATGTATGACTTTGTAAGTAGACGAAATTTATATTTTTAAATATATCAGTTTACGGATAGAATAAATTCAATAGTCAGTTTCTTTAGTAAAACATAATTCATCTTGCTTTTGGGATTTGGAAATGCAAACTTCAGAAGTGATGGCGTGATCATCGTACTAGACCACAAGTGTAATATAAATTTAATATAATTTTTATATACTTTCATGTCACAAGTGTAGAAGCACTTGGAGAACTAACTGATTTCGGAAAGGAAAAAGTCGGGTATATTAGCTTAGTTTTAAACCAGTTGCCTTTAATTTGAATCAATAAAAATGTGCTAATAATAAAATATTTTGACAACTTGGACTGCGGATGGGGGTTCCAAATCCATTAGCAGATTTAGACCGGGGGCTCCAGATCCGCTAGCGGATATATATGGACAGGTGGGGTACAAATCCGCGGGGGATCCAAATCCGCTGTTACACCGACTCTGCCACGATTTGAAAATTTGTGTGACTTTCTTTTTTGCCCAAGTTAACGTAGCTTTGCATCCTTTAGAGTATATAAATGATTATCAGCGTCTGCTGGGAGCTAACCAGCGATGGATTTGTGTCCCCGCCTAATACCCCGTTCACACCAAAGCTTAAACATGTTTAAAACTTCTTTTGATAAACAAATTTAATAAGACTGGCCGTTCACACTGCGGGCGCGTCCAACAAAACACTTATAAAACCGTGTTTAGCAAAACTACCTCCTAAGGTGGTTTAGCAATTGTGTTTAATAAAACACATTCAAAATGGCGGCAGAAACCAAAACTCGCGGAAGAGTTTGGGAGCACAAAGAAACCCTCCTGTTACTTGAAAAGTGGGGAGACGACAATATCCAGCTCCAGCTCAAATCATGCACAAGAAAAAAGCCTATATGGCTAGAAATTGCGGCATATCTTCGAGCTTCAGGCTATGAAGACAGGGACGACGGCAGCTGCAAGACACGAATTCACACTCTGAAAGTGCAAGTCATTAGAAATTTGTTTCTTTGCTGTAAACTTTGGGAATAGAAACATGATTAAATGTTTCTCCAGGAAGCTAAACAACATTGAAAACGTTTTTGCTGTTTCGTGCTCGTAGTCTCGACAACTCTAAAAAAGGTCATTTCACATTGTAATTTTAGCGACAACTTCGTGCAGATGCTGAGCTGGATGCATTCCAACGTGCAGTTATTGTATTTACTATGGTTTTTGAAGTTGTCGTCGGCGTCGCCGTCCTCGTTGCGTAAAGTCTCTAATTACACTGAGCATTTAAATGAGGCTGCGTTGTTGTCAACTGTTGCGGTTTGGTGTGAACGGGTTGATCAGTTAGCCATGTTTATTTAAACATGGTTTCTTTAAACTTTGTTTGATTAAACATGTTTTGTTGGTGTGAACGGGGTACAAGTTTATTAACAATTCAACTAATTTTTTGGGTAACTAAAAAGAATATTATATAAAAAAATCGAGAGCTAATAAATCTGACTGGTCAAAGTGAGAAGTTCTGAATTTTCTGATTGCAACCAACAGACTATTGCTGATTTTGCACAATTTTCGATTGCTGTTCGTGTTAAAGTCCGTCATTTGAACTCATGTCGCATCTAGCTTAGATAACAAACTCGAGAGCATTTAATTCTGTGAAGACATAACTTTGAACGGACTCGAATTAGATGTTACGGATTTGCGGAGAGAGTAACATATTTGTTCCACGGGTTTTTCTTTGGAGCGTAGTTCGTGCAAACGCACCACTTGATCTGGCCTATTTTCCTCCCGGACTCCCGAGATATTGAATCTTCCGTTCCGGGGTTTATCAGGATCAATAATCTCAAAAATATTCCTAGCGTACTCCAACTTGCCTCCTCCGTTGAAAAGGAGTTCAATGTGGAGTTTTTCAATTATAGTCGCGGATGACGGACTGTCCACAAACGTCTACAAGGCGAAATAAATATTAATCGAAAATTTCTGTAGTTGTTTCAACCAATTCAATAATTTGCTTTGATTTCCTCTTCTGACTGCTGAATTTCTGCTTTGTGACGGTGGAATGCACTACCGGATAATCTTTATGCGTTCTCTTGTTCGATGGCCTCATTTTTTCTATTCTCAGATTGTACTTTTTGCCCACACCAGCAACGTGAAGAACATTTCTGATCGGCATTTCTTCATTCATAATTGTTGTCCCAGCACTACAGTTCCAACACGTGCGTCAACTTCGATATTTTATCGAGTTTCAGATGAATTATTTTCGGCAACTAAGGAACTGTAGATGTTTTAAGTTAAGTACCTTCTCTCGGTAACAATTCGTGGATGTCGACCAAATTTTCCATTTTACTTGTCATATCTTATTCAAAATCGTAGTCATGTTTCTCACAGCGAGCGATTTGCGGTTTTGTCAAAGCTGACATCCGATCTCGTTTCGGTCTGTGGTCACGTTTCATAATAAACAATGCGCAGAGCATCACGGGAAGTGACAATGGGTCTTTAAGGCAGAATGATCAGATTTGACCAATAAAATTACCAGGAAAAACATTTGAATAGAAAATGGCTGATCAATATACAGTAATTATCTATTACATTTATATAAAGATGAGTTGGATTCTCATTCTCACCGGATCTTTTCTGCACACAATGTGCACGACAGTTTCAAGTCCTGTTCATCAATGCTGCTGTTACTTGCAGTTCTGCCACCCTAAAACATTGGACATGAAGTCAGTTGGAACAAAATTCTAAAATTCAACGAAAGGGATGGTACATCTTATTCAGAACTGAGCTAGAAATAATTTAAAAATTTATCCATTCCATGCAAAATAAAATTTGACCAACACATTTCAAATCTAATTCGATCTTTTTTAGTTTAAAGTGGAAATTGCAAGTGGAGAAGGAGAGCAAGAGTGTTGGTTTGAAGAAGGATGCAATGAATCGAGCGAAATGGAGAGTGGGAGTAGGAGAGATTGCTGGCAGAGTGGGGTACATCCGGCCTCCCTCGTTTATGGGGAGAAACCCGGATCAAAACCGGATTGATGATGATGACACAGTCTATTTATCCATTTAGCTGTGATCTCTCATCTCTCTGATTTCCAATGACCCATCATGATGGGTTACCATCATCATAAACCCTAACTCTAATGTTTCACTGAACAAAAAATAACCACCAACCCCCAAAAGCCTAAAACGTTTAGAAAAGTGTGCCTTTTTTTCTTCAATCTGACCGTTTCAAATAATGAATTTTTTTTTGTTATTTCAGAGCTTAAGCAGCCATGTTTCCGGTGTAGGAAAAATTCATAATAAATACGAACCTGGTAATGTGGGTCTGCCGGGAGACCTAGGCACAGTTTGACAGTGGCAGTCCTCAGCCATTGGAATAATTTACTTTCAACTACAATTTCAAACAGAAGTAAATTTTGCCATGGCCAAGTGCTGCCATTGGTTTTGTTTTGCATTCTCTTTTAAGAATGATTTTGATTTTAATCTGAGTTGGGTTTAATTGACTTTGATTTGCACTTTGTTTTCTGTTTCACTACATTTACATTAAATTTTAGTTTTATTTTCGTTGTTTTAGGTATTTAATTTGAATCGAATTTAAATTTAAATTTGATTTTGTTTTTCTCAGTCTCTTTGATTTTAAAGACATATTCAAATTTAATCTGTACCGACTTTGACTTTGATCTAGCTTTTTATTTTGGTTTTATATTCTTTGCATTTGTACTTATTATAATTTCATTTCCTTTAGAAAAGGGAAAAAATGCCAAGAAATCTAAGTGGCAGTCCTCAGTTACCATCCTCATCATCATCCTCACCATCCTCATCATCATCCTCACCATCCTCATCATCATCCCCACCATCCTCATCATCATCCTCACCATCCTCATCATCATCCTCACCATCCTCATCATCATCCTCACCATCCTCATCATCATCCTCACCAGGATGGATCATCATCCTCACCATCCTCATCATCATCCTCACCATTCTTATCATCATCCTCACCATCCTCATCATCATCCTCACCAGGATGGATCATCATCCTCACCATCCTCATCATGGATCATGGATCATCATCCTCACCATCCTCATCATCATCCTTATCGTTTTTGTTTAACATTCCTAGCTTCCTACTCCTGGGGTTGGACTTGAAATGGGTCACCTCCACTGATTATTTCTAAGGACACAGACGGAGAAATTGGTATAAAAACACACTTTTGAAATCTAGAGCAGAATGGATGTAGTCTTACATATCAAGAGTTCATGTTCCCTTTAATAAAAGGTTACAATTTAGAAAATTAATATCAAAGATTTGTAATAACAGAAAAAAAACTTATTAAATAAAAAATGCCCCTTTTGACTTACATGGATGATCCCATTGGGTTGGGACTTTTGATCTTTTTTCTCTTCTTTCTGGATAATTTTTTCCACCAGTTTGATCTTAAGATGACAAACAAACATTCAGTTTAGTCATTTCAACTTGTGTGTGCTACGTTTTCATTTACCAATAATGGAAATCTTACCAAAACATTACAGAATTTACCCCAGGTGCCCAACTTACATATTTTAATGAGGGAGGAAGAGGTCCAAAAAAATTTTTTCGGTCTGAAATTTTGGCCAAAAATTTTGGTTTATGAAAGAGGCCTTTTTTGGGTCACTTTCCAGAAAATAAGTAATATATTTCCAGATGCAAAAACACTGGGGATTATTGGCATATGCAAAATGTAATGATATTTTGGAGTAGACAAATTCTGAAGTTGGGAATTTATTAGGTATTAACGTTAACAATGAGCTTTGGTTGTACCCCTTCCCTTCCCCAAGCAATAAAGTATAATTATGAGAGGGCTTAAACTCGTGATCGTTCACCTCCCTCCAGATCTTCTTAATATGATGCTCTAAACGTTAACACTACATGAATGCTATATGCCAAAAAACTGTAAGAAATGAAAGATTTCATTTTTGATATGCCAAGGATTTGTAATGCATATGCATGTTGGAGGTGTTGCGGATTTCATCACAAGGCAAAAATAAAGATTAAATGTTTGGTGCATATTCCAAGCATTTAGGTACATTGCGATTGTGAGCAGCATTTTGAGAAAAATACAATTTGAATGGAGTGGGATGGTACGGGCATGTGTTTATAGGAGGGATGACAGGCAGAAAAGCATTGAGTTTGAAGTGAAGGGAAAGAGGAAGCTAGAGGACGACTGAGGAAGACATGGAAAATGTAAGTGGAGAAGGAGAACAAGAGTGTTGATTTGAAGGAGGATGCAATGAATCGAACGAGATGGAGAGTGGGACTAGGAGAGATTGCTGCCAGAGTGGGGTAGATGTGGCCACCCCCGTTTACAGGGATAAACCTGGATCAAAATTGGAATTGATTGATTGAATAGACAAATATGGTTTAAATAATGAACTAAAACTCAAAAAGTTGGTCAAAGGTCTGAAATATTGTTACTGCATGGACATTTTGTTGGGTTTTAATTAGTACATAGGACAACTTGGAAAAGGACATGTAGAGCTTTGCATTTGTACCTAAAGCACAATCTGAAGCCATGTGAGTGATTTGCAGCAGTAATTTGTTTCCGATACAAATACACACAGTCTCAACTTGAGGTACTGTATACTTTATTTTCATTGAAACTCTACTCTAAATTGTTTCTGAAAATGTTAACTTTGATTGCAGAACCCTGCAATGAAGATGAAGATCTTTAATAATATATATTTTACCACTTATTATCGATTAGAACTGTTTCATGAGCAGTTATTGCCTTTGGGCTATTTAGTTTTGTGCACTGCAAATTCTATAAATTAAACTTATATTCATCCACGAGGGCCTGTGATTGAATCAAAAATTTACTTTGACTTCCCCAAAGCACAAAATACTGGTAATTAATATTATTATACATTCAATCAAATACATTTATTTTAAACATCTAAACTTACTGCAGATTTGTTGCCAGACTTGGAAATTTGCTGCTTAATTTCATCAATCAAGTCTTGACATTTTTGGCTTTTTTGTTGCTCCTGTAAGGCCAAAGTAATCAAACTCATTAGAGTTACATACTATAGAATATAAAACAATAAAAATTTCAATTATGAATCAGTTGATGCGACAAAGGACTCTGAAATGCCATGAGCTAAAAATTATCTTTTTGGTTATTGATATTCACTACTGATGCATTGCAATGGTTTTCACAGTATTTGAATGTATTACATTCATTCAATAAAAGGAATTAGGGAATAAAAATGCTCAGATGAAACCAGCACTAGAGAGCAAAGCTGACCTAAACCAGTTTGGCACCATCTCTGGTGTTTCTACAGTGTTAGCTCTTAAGAGCATGTGGTGCACAAATAGCTTGAGGCAAGAGATGGCCACGGGGCAGCAGTCCATATTCTCCTTTTTGGAAACCTTATGACCATATTGATCATCATACCTTGGTCAACAAACTAAAACATTTTAGAATTCCGCATAGCATTATTAATCGGATCATTGATTTTCTTTCTAATAGATCGCAGAGAGTCAAGCTTTGCAAAGACTGTCAGTCTGAGTGGGAAAAGTCTTGTCTGGAGTGCCACAAGGGACTAAGCTTAGCCCATGGCTTTTCCTCCTCATGATTTACAACCTCTCAGTGTCTAGTGCCTTCAGTACTGTACAGTATGTGGAAATACATCAACAACACAATGTATCAGAGTTTATACCCAAAGCGCAGAACAGCAAGGCTCAAACTGCAGTAGATCAAGTGATCAAATGGTCATCATTCCTAAGGGTACTAATAGACAGGCATCCAATCGTGTCTCTACAGAAAGTTAAGTTACTTGGGTTATATGTAGCAATCAATGCAAGTCTAACTTGGAACAATCACATAGGGGAAGTTAAGAAAGTATCCCAGAAACTTTACTTCTTAGTTCAGTTAAAGCCTGTGCAAGTTCTAGCAAAAAATCTTGTAGCGTATTATTGCGCCTGCATTAGGTCTTCATTAGATTATGCTTGCATATCCTTTATTTCACTATTCATTACCGCAATATTTACAATCTGACTTGGAAAGAGTTCAAAAAAGGGCACTTCGCTACATTTTTCCAAGAGTACCATACCAAGATGCCCTTGAACAAGTGGGTGTGGAGTCTATTAGGGACCATCACTACAATCTCACAAAAAAATCTTTTTGAGTCTTTAGTTAAAAACCTTGAACTGTTGAACAGCCCTTTGCCACCCTTATGCCAAAAAAACAACAGTCTGAGCTGATCATCAAAACAACCAACAAGCAAGAAGCTTAAGCATGGCAAAGTAAACACTATGAGTTACATTTAAAAACTGTATTAACATGAAAATACCATCTTTCTCTTTCAGTTTCCTATCATTTTAATGAGGTTCTAGTTTTCAAGGTCTTAGTTTTCGAGACACCGTCAGATTAGATTACAAAGAAAAAGTTTAATTAATCTTATAACTTGCCTCAATGAGTGACTGTTGTGCAAGTGCAACTTCTTCTTTTGTTGTAACCAACATTTCCCCAATAGCGTAATACCTGATAGCAACTTAATAGTTAGTAAAATCAAATCTATTCAACATTTTCCAGGTAAAAGAAAAAAGTAAAATAAGATAGAGATAAGATTGATGCTGTGAGTCAATTCCCCTGCAGATTTATGCAAGCCAAATATTTGTTTGTTGAATAAAATGAAAATAACATTTTCAAACATTTCTCCGAAAAATTGAAACATTTAATAAGTTCATTTTCAAAAGAAGTGCAAAGTTGAATGCTCATAAAAAACAATCAAACTTCAACAATCATATCAAGTTCATTATTTTTTGTTCTTTTGTTATAATATCAAGATAAGTTTAAATCATATTTGTCTGTCAGCATGCCTAAAAACCACTTTACCTGATCCAATGAGCTATTATTTGCTGAGGGGAACTAATGCAAGCAGAGGCATAAAAAAAGCTTTTTAAATTAATATAAATCATAAGGATGTATATGTAGTGGTTGCGGATAGATATTATTTCTCTCATTTTAATATTTTACAGATTTTTTTTCAACTTGCTGCTGTGACCTTAAAAAACATGTGGTTGTGCATGTTACTGAATCATAAGGATACAGCTACTAGTTTCAACACATTTGCTCAGTCTCCAGATCTTCAGCAAGTTCTTCATTGTTTTCAATTTGGACATCCAAATTTTAAGCTGTGACATGTTGAGATCTCTAAGTCTGGCTTTGATTTTCTCAATAATCATTTTCTGATTTATTCCTTACAATAAATACATAGCTGTCAACTCCTAGAACCCAGAAACCTGGGGATTTTATTTGAAATACAGCAACTGTATAAGAAAACAAAAAAATGAAAAACCTAGACAATAAAATGAATGTATGCCAACTTAGCAAAAATCTTTCCAAGATATTTGCTACAAAACCTTTTGAGACTTCTGGTTTATCCAAGACTGTTGATGAGTATGAAAAAAATTAATACAATTTACATCAAGTCAACTAAAATCAAGCTCATTTGTAATACGAAAATAATTATACATCAAATTGTAACTAATAAAACAAAGTAAAATTAATAACAGACTTTAGGATGGGGGATTGCTTTGAAAGAGGGTAGCAACGACTGCAAAATGAATGAAATCTGGTGAGAAATGTTTCAAAAACATTGAATGTGTCAGCAAGCAGTTCTAACATGCAATGAAATCATAAAAAGTGGCAAACCTTTAATTTGCACATCAGTATTATGAGATTGTATATTCATGAAGTTTAATAACTTTAGTTATATGTTAAATGAAACATAAAACTGAGAAAAATAAGTCTATTAAAATCATGCAATAAAAATAACAAAAGAGTCATAAATTGCTTTCATTTACAACTATTTTTTAAATTTCTCAAACTCTGTAGTACCCTCTCTCTGAAAACAATGTCCCTTCCTTTTCTTCAAAAAACACACAACAAATTCAGTTGTTTATAATTATAGAAACAACAAAATGCAGACAGTTGTGAGGTTATTCATTAGCAAACGCTGAATGCTGATGCACCAAGAAAAACTTAAAATACAGTTAATGTTAGATTTGAATATAAAAGAAAATGTTAAAAATTATAATCATATTTTATAATATATTATGTGCACATTATACAGCCTGCAGCATATTACTTGCTTCAAATGTTTTTTAGCTGGGCTATAAACCTCTGAAATTCATCAAAATCATGGAATTCAAAAAAGGGGTGGTAACTGTTATATGATCAGTACCAAGTGGCATAATCAGTTTTAAACAATGGCCTTGGAAAAAATAATAATTACTATGAAATGGTAGGAATTACAACTCCAGCTAATTCTTTGCTGACAGAGTAAACTAAGGTTATTTCTATAGTAAGAATCTCTGTCATTAGCTGCAACTGGGACCTTAAAATCCACACAACCAAGTTGTATTAAATAATCTAAGCTGTAAACAAATGACTTGTTAAAGTAAATTAAGTTTCAAGCTGAAAATAATTAATTGTTGTAGATCAACTTTATATACTAGTTAATTTTACTACCTATTAATTAAAACTAATGTTTGAAAT
Source organism: Zoanthus sociatus (assembly GCA_025331085.2). Lineage (NCBI taxonomy): Eukaryota > Metazoa > Cnidaria > Anthozoa > Zoantharia > Zoanthidae > Zoanthus > Zoanthus sociatus. The sequence goes on along the minus strand of JAOBAY020031849.1, from coordinate 4,654 downwards.
TTAGAATGGCACACATATATTTATGATTTACAGTTTTAAGGGAAGAAATGATAATTATGTGTTATAATTATTAACTTCAGTTGCTATAAGTTTTGCGATTAGAAAACAGCATGTACATGCATATATATATATGTGTGGTAGCTATTGAATGTGGCAGCAGACAGCAGTAGCAGAGTACATCGATTTTCGAGATGCATGGGTTTTCAAGAGGAAATATTCCCTTACTGCTGCAAGAGTTGGTGCATGAGCTGCAAATTCTGGCCATATTCCTTCTTTGACCTTCAAGATATGTTCAAAAAGCAAGTTAGGGATCGGAAGAGCAAAAATAGTCAGACAGAGGGAACCTTCAGAGTTTTTGGCCAATGAACTATATCCGCATCCTGTAACAATTTTTCCATCATCAATGAAGTGAAACATCACACTAATGATAAATAAGCTTAGACTCCAAGCTCATTCATTAAAACAGAATACTTTGGACACAAAAAACAGATTGATGATTTCAAAGGGCATACTGGACAACTTAAAAGTAGTCTAATGTAATAAAATATTTCATTTTCTTACAAACTATAACCAAGAGCACCTACACAGGCCTTCTAAACTTCAAGACGCAATTAACACCATGAAAAAAAATCGTGACTGAATTTTTATTTTGCCATCACCATTAGAAGGGTAAGAACATCTCATACACAGAAAATCCCAACAATTAATATATACACTTAAAGTTCTTCATCAGAACTCTTCTAACATAGTGCAGTTAGCACTAATGCCCAAAATGTACAGTTCTTAATCTTTACACCATAACAAAATCTAACAGCAATTAAAAATTGAAGCTGATACCAGACAATTTGCAAATTGATTGGTTGAGTAACAGAAACCTTTTGATGACATGAATCAAGGCATTTTTTAATTATTAATTAAAAAGCAACAAAATTCTCATTCATCATCAAACGGAAACAGCTTGTCAGAAGGCCTGTTTGAACTAGTATTTATAAACAGTTAGATCTAAAAGGTATTTATTTAATAACAATTTTTGAACTATGAAATCAATCTAGTTTGTTTTTAACTAGAATATAATATATTTTCTGACTGTATTATCTCATGTTTTAATTTGAAACTAACTGTAAGTTCAAAAGGTTAATATGCAAACTGAAATAACCTAACATCAAAGCGTATAAATCTGGAGTTAGAAAACTACAAATTAAATTAATAAATATATTTTGGTATGCAGGGTTTTCAAAAGTAGCTGACACCTGATGCTGGTCACCAGATACTTTGATCATTTGCTAATGTGTGTGCTACTGTATTTCTCTAATTCCAAATGAATTTAATCTTCAGTTCCAATAAATGGAAAAACAATAATTATTAGACACCAGCCCCAGGGCTCGACAAAATCCCCGTCCACTCATCAGGGGCAAGTTGGGCAGGTAACTCTTGATAGTCACTTGCCCAATGGAGAAGTGCTTAGCCAAGACACCCAAGTGCTCAGACAAGCTGAAACTTCTCCCGGGCAAGCAAGAATTCAAGTTTTTGTCAAGCCCTGAGCCCTTATTTTAATATCATAAAAATAAAACTTTTGAGTTACAGACTGACTTAGACAACTGATAGTGCAAAGCTTCTAAGATATTTGCCTAAAAACAGGTTATGTACTTGATCCTGAGCATGGCAAAATTTGAACGTTGGTGTGACCACATTGGTGTGACCTTCTCTTCAACCAAAGTTCATTCAGCTTTCTATCCTTACAAGGGATGGGTTCACACAACAAATTTTAATTAGGGGAAGTCACAGACTCTTATCAGCTTAGGACTAGAAAAGCCAAGGATGCTGCAGTAAGTTCTTGTTCCATGAGCAACACAAGCCGTTATAATTATGGATAATTTTAGATGAAATTCTAGCTTTTAGATATGAAGTGATTCAAAATTATGGTCTGATCTTAGGCATTTATAACTGGACGAATGAAAATGACTTTGGTTACATTACCTTGTTTGTAAATTGGTATTTTCCTTTAGAGAGTCATCTAGCCTCTTTTTAGATAACTGTAACTGTCTTGCAAGTTCTGCTTTATCTCTCTTAAGCTGAAAAATCAAATTAAAAGTCCATCTTACAAAACAGCCAGTTAGATTCTGTTTTATAAAATTCCTTATTCTTTTGGTTTTTAGTATAAAAATATAAGTTACATAAAAGTCATAATCCATTAGAACTGTTGGAGTTTAAAAATTATATATCAACTTTCCATGATTATTATGTTCTCCATCAACAAAGATTTACCATCAGTTTCAAAAAAGTTTAAAAAAATACAATGTACTAAATTTAAAATGTTTATATTTAGTGGGGATTTAACTATGTCTACCATCATGCATACATGCCAGAGGCAGATCCAGAAAGTTTGAAAAGGGGGACCCAACTTCCAAATTCTAGGCCCAGTCCCTGAACCCTGTCAAAAACAACACTTTCTATGAATGCCTTTTTTAAAAACAGTTGCTATAATATATCGCATTTAGATTTACAACAAAACATTTTTAAAATTATAATTCATACAATAGGATCAAAATACAATGTCCGCCGAAACTGAGTTAAGACAAAAAGTGTGTATGGCTATGCCTCTGGTATACATTTATTGAAATGGGTAATGCTACCAAAAAAAGTGGTGCCACTGCATGCTTTTAATCAACAGAGTTTAAATCCATGAAAGGGGGCTGCACTTCACTTGGAATTTTAGAACATAATAATTATGCAATTAAATGTAACACATTTTTAGCACAAATTTTAAACATATTTCGGTTGCCAAACATTAAAAATGGTTTTACAATAATTGCAGGATTCTTGCTTTGGGAACATTAATTTAATTAAAAAAATTGAAACAAAGAGTTTTTGAGGATCATGTGATTTTTTGTCTGTGTACAACATAAGAATTCATCTGCCTACAGCTTTGAATTCTTTAAAAAATAACTTAAATATTGATTGACAGTGCCTTAAAACTAAAATATTACTTAAAGTGATTGATTTTATGGAAACACGATTGAATTTTGTTTGATGGTTAAAACTCATCTGAAGTCCGTATAAATTGACATTATCCATCATTTATTGTACCCTTCGTATATTTTTCATTCACATTCACTTGAATTCTGTTTATCTTTTTCATTTTCCCCAATTGTTGTGTTATTTGTATGGCCATTCATACAAAATGTGAAACAAAACATACACTCATTTTTACTCCGTGGAGGTAGCCGGCATTTTGCATTTTTTCAAGCATTTTATTGAGAGCTGTTTAAAAAGATAAGAAACCTGTTTACTGCTTTATAAAACTAAATAGTTGTGGAATACAAATGATTAACACAAAAAGTTGTTTGCCATCAAAGTAATACAAAGCTACAAGCAGTATTTTCTTCAATGGCAATATATAAGAAATTATTCCACGAAAGACGGCCGACTTTTAACTTTTATTGCACGTCCTGGATTAGCAGGGCGTAAATTAAAAGCAAAATTGTTTTGAAAATCTGTTCAAATAAATAGAAATGTATTTGCTATATTTACTTTGGTATCCAAGGAGAAACGAAAACTCTTTAACTGTCAAGATGCCCAAGCAATTACATGAAAAAATCTTACAACGTCCAAGCACAATCAAAAAGCGAAATCAGTAGACCTACCTGAAGTATCGACTCATTGTTCACCTCTGATGATGACAAATCGCTGTTGTCAGATATAATTTGTATTTCATTTTCTTCTTTTTCTGGGAGAGGATTCATTGCAGCAACATAATTCAACGGAACGACTCCGCGCTCTGTTGCAGGGTACTCGCCGATCTTCAACAAAGCATCGTTCTTCCAAAGTTCTCGTTCCACTTTGACCCAATTTTCATCACGCTCTTGAATAAACGTGAAAATTTCACCTACGTGGAAAGACAGGGGGCTTTCACCATCACTAAGACACACTTCTGCTGCAGAAAAATCTTTTATCGCCTGTAATTTGAAGGTATCTTTTGGATACTTCGTTCGAGAACAAACTTTTACGCTCATATCGAAACTATATTTTTATCTATGTAAATATCTTTTTTTGTCAGATTACGCTTAGTGTCCCAAATTACGATGAAACGCAGACAAAAAGCAGCAATTGACTTTTGACTCGTCTATGAAATCCGACATAACTTAAACATTACACATAGCTGCGCTTTGGGATTAAATGCCTTTTGTTTTTAAAAATAGACTAAAGGCCCTTTTCAAAACAAAAGACTTACCTAGTGCAACTCACTTCCATTGTTGGGTTTCTGTCAAACCGTTGCCACTGAACCTTGCAATGCAACGAAGGAAGTATCCCATAATTCGTCTGTGTAACAACCGGAAATGCCATAAGATAGCTTGAACTTTGGCCAAATTTGGAAAAATACATCGGTCTAACGTTGCGGAAAGACGTCTCTGATTTCCCGCGCGTTACAACAACTCCGAAGTCCGAATATAAATAACAATTTTACCCTCGTAACATTCTCTCTACTATTGTTATTCGAGACTGTTTTTCATCTTCATGCTCATATCACTCTGATAACAAATTTTTTCCCCCTGACAAACAAAAACTTCACCCTGATATGGTTGGGTCTACAATAATATAAAACAAGAGGCTAGGTTTAGCACTGAATTGTGCAAGGTTTTTTTGAAGTTCTATG
>JAOBAY020031834.1:0-14252 GCA_025331085.2 Zoanthus sociatus | reverse complement strand
ACCATTGACATTTCTAGATTATACTTGCAAAGACATAAAAAATGAATGGTCATTTAATAAGGTTTAATCAATAGGTTTAAAAGTTAAGACAAGTTTAATTTATATGAAATCGTTTTTAGCAGGACAAGGGTTAGTTTTTGGCTGCTTGAGCCTCAATTTGTTCTTAAATTATTCTTATTTCTGTGAGCAACAAGGTCCCTAGTTTGATCCTTGCTAAATGCAAAGATTCAAATATTTGTGTGACCTTCTTTTCTGCCTAAGCCAACACAGCTTTCCATCCTTCTGGGGTAGGTAAATGAGTACCAGCATTTGCTAGGAGCTAACCTGCGATGGATTAGTGTCCCGTCCAGGAAGAGTCATAGACTCTCATCCGCTTAACAATACAGAAACTGGAGATAAGCACCAGCTCCATGGGCCACTAGTCTTGTAAAGGATTTTGATTAGCTTAGCTTTATATCGGTAACAAGTTTAGATCTAAAACAACACTGAATTAATAGCAATAAATCACGCTTTTTTACACGTTGATGACATGTATTAGACACTGTTGTAAGAGCATTGAGACCTACGATGCCCCTCAGTCCAGAGATTATCACCAACAAGCCAGCCGAGCGAAGACGTGAGGCTGGCGAGGCAGCAGCATTATAGAGCAGTGCGACAGAACTATTCAGGAAGAAAAAATCTCAAGTGATCCAGATAGATGTAAGTATAATGTAAGATTTTCATGATGTAATGCCAAAGAGGCCTATTGTCTTCGAATGGACCAATCACAGTGTGCAGTTAACCTTGTGATGTCAAGGCAGCATGGTGAACAAACAGCAGCTATGTAATTTGATTCATTTTATCGATGACATTTTATAAAACACGATTGCTATTAAAGAGAAACATTTCAATATGCTAAACAATATGTTATGATAAAAGTGTGTATGTTCGTATGGTTTTTACACGTAAGGACACGCTGAGATATTTTAGTTTATGTTTCTTTCCAAATAGTAAAATGAGATCACCAGTTCTCAGTGCTGCTCAGCTCAATTCTGTCGTCCTCATGCTTCTGTCTTGCTCGTTGGCACTTAGCGATAGCTGTTACTAGTTTATATCATCAATGCATGAACAAAGAGAGAGAGTTTTTATTAACCCTTTACATGCTAGATTTTTTATAGTCAAAAATTTTAATTTTCTTAAAAAATAAAAACTTCAGAACTAGTTAAAACCATAGACATTTCTAGCTAATACTTAAAAAAACAAAGAAAATGAATGGTCATTTAATAAGGTTTCATCAACAGGTTCAAAAGTTAAGACAATTTTACTTTATATGAAATCGTTTTTAGCAGGACAAGGGTTAAAATTATTAAGAATGTGTTTCCTATGCTTTAACATCTTCAAATGGATAAATAGAGCTTCACATCTTCTCAGATAAGGACGTTAAAGCGTACGTTCAGTCTCTCATTCTTCTACCTGTTGAAGAACTGATGAAGGTCGTATGACGGAAGCGTTTTAAATTTCCATTTTTTAAACTGTCTTAAATTTCCAGTTTTGAACAAGTCACCAGACTTTGTCCGTTCATTGTCCTTTTAACACCATTTTATACACTAAAAAACAATAAAGTTTGAATTATGGTTGTAAACTGATTTCACAGGAAAAGAGACCGTCACCGTAATCCCAGGAAGTTCCTACTTTTCAAGCGACGACTCATTTGCAATGATTAGAGGGTATGGAAATTTCGTCACAATTGATAACTTAGATTAATATGCAATCTTCGTTCACTGTAAAAAATCGCCGCCTTAAGATCGTTCACGTGATTTCGGTTCATCTATCAATAACCGCCACAGCCGTGCATTAATATGTTAACTTTTTTGTTTAACCCGTAGCTTGAAAATAGCCATGCCCGAAATTTCAAAAAATTCAAACCACTGGATGTATGAATTAAAATGGCTTTTTTGAGCTTTTACTCCATATTTACTAAATACCGGATTTACAAGTACAATCATTGGAGTTGGTTTGTTTTATTCCCGGTTGACACTTGGAAGCAATAATATGGAAATTACTGACGTTTTTTTTCACAAGAATGCGAAGTTTGCCTAATTGAGGAATCTCTGTCTCACCTACTACCAGTTGTTGTTTTGGGAGAATTACCCAGCCCAGGCTGACGTAGAAGTAGTAGTACACTTCAAAACATTTTAGCCTTCGAACTAACGTCATTTTCTTAAGCTAGATATTTATAAGTCCATCAAAACGATCGAGATTCGTGTTGCAACAGAAACTGCAGCCTTGACGTATAACTAAATTCTTTTTGGAGAAAATAAAGCTATAACAATGAACATGTACTTTAGATTCACGAGGGTTTTCGTGATATCCATTATGACGTATAGTCGGTAGTCCCGGACGTTGGTTGTAGAGTCGGAAAGGGTTAACGCATTTAAAAGGAAATGTTTCACAATAATTTTGCTGATACCTGAGATGAAACTGTTTAGAAGAGGAAAAATGTTAAACCAAATTATGTCTTTTTTAATAGAAGCAAAATGATGTTTTAACACGCATTTTTTGTTCACAATCCAAGTTTAGGCACATTTTCTATTTGGACCCTAACTGTCCAAGGTATCTTGATACTGGTCCGCTTTGTCTATATTCAGCCCTAAACAACACTTCACTTTCTAATAGACATTTTTAGTTTAGATACAATTTTATACATTCTTCGTGTGCGATGTTCTTTTCAGTGGACATATTGACCTGACTATTCTTGGTGCCATGCAAGTCTCGCAGTTCGGTGACATCGCAAATTGGATGATACCGGTGAGAACAATGATAATTGTTTTTCCTTATAAGCTTCGCAAATTACTATTTATGTTATGCATACTTCAATCTGCATTGTTTAGGCGCTTAAATGCACTGCTTCAGTGCTTTTTTTGCGTGAAAACAACTGTTAAAATTTTGATTTGAAATTAGGACATGCTGTAGCTATAGTTTGTTAAGTAAACAAGATATGTTACTAAAAACGGGGTGCAACTTAAAACTGAGTATTTTCTGAAACAAGACTGTGATGAAGCCACTCTGTTATCTTTGTGAAAATGGGGGTGCGGCTTAATAGTGAGTGGGGCTTAAAAGTGAATAACTACGTTAGTTCAGTGTATAGAGCTCCAGCTATTTTTTTTTTATTGCGTTTAAGTGTGTGTAAACTCAAAGTTTATGTATTGAAAGTAGATGATTAAGAGCTACTCCGGTATTCTCTTGTTGAATTTATAAACATTTTGTTATTTTCATTTTGTGATATGTTACCAGGGTAAGATGGTAAAAGGGATGGGAGGCGCCATGGATTTGGTGTCGAGTAAGTCCAGAGTTGTGGTCACCATGGAGCACTGCGCCAAGGTATGACCCGGATACTGTTCATTTATTAGTATAAACCTACTAGTGGTATAAACCTATTTACTCATATTCCATTCGTCCTCGAGGTCTAATTGTTAATTCGAAATAATTATCGAAGTGCTTTGACGAACAGATAAACGTCATATGCACCCAATAGGAGTTCCAGAATTTCGCCACGCTCGAATTGTTTTCTGGGATTGAAGCAGAATTACGGATAATGGTGCTACCACTTCATGTAGCACTATATGCTTCGACTTAAATGTTCAGAGATAAAAACTTTCATTTATTTAAAGTTATTTTTTCTCTCACGAGTAGCGTACGAAACTTGGTAGCTAGGCGAACTTCCTCGCTGGTAAGTTGACGTGTTCTTGTCGTAAGAGTGCTTTTCTCATGAATGTTTAAAGAAGATGGCGCTTCGTAAAGCGTTGTTTACAAAACAGTTTATTCAATCCCAAGATGCACTGTACGCGTGACTGAACACTGGAACGTTACTAACGTGACTGTACGCGTGACTGGAACGTGACTTGACTGGAGCGTGACTGTACGCGTGACTAAACACTGGAGCTCTTGATATATGTCATGAGATAGCGTTAACTTACGTAAATCTAAAAAGTACTGTTTCGGAAAGATTAGAAGAAGTAAACATCCTCGTGCAGCCGTTTTAAATAAATTGCCTGCCATTACGAGGAGGCTGAATGCATAGTTTATACATATCTGAACAGACATAACTAGACAATTAGACTGTTCAAAATGAAATTATAATAATAATGGTGATAGGTATTAAAGTAATATGTTAACAGTTCATTTCAATACTCTCTGCTAAATCCTTTACGAGCCAAGTGGCCCATGGATGAGGTGCTTATTTCCAGTTTCTGTAATGTTAAGTTGATGAGAGTCTTTGACTCGAGCTTGAGGTATCTTTAATCCATTGCAGTTTAGCTCCCAGCTGCTGCTGGTACTCTACACAAAAGTACTCTAGTACTTTCCTCTATTTCAAACAGTTGTGAATAAATTTGTAAATTGTAACACCGTAGAATTGAAAAAAGACTGACGTTTCGGACTAAAGTCCTTCGTCGGAGTCCTCACTCAGCGTTTAATTCATTATCTTAATATCTGCATTGTTGCACTGCTGTTATAGATGGAGAATACCAGTGGAACAATGGAAATTAATTGAGTTACCGTACTGGTGATGAATAAGATAAATATTATAGAAGTTTTATTCTCATGAAAAGTTCTTGTGCTTTTTAAAAACCAAACACTTAGTTTAAGCGCTTTCCATTTTAACTTTCTGGTCCGTGCTGACTGTACAACTTTCCGTTATTGTTGTCCAGGCAGCGCAAAAGGCTTCTGGCTCGCTTACGGAAGTGATTCTGGAGGCACACAGGAAGAAACACCTTGCGTTTCTCATGGCTGACTTAGGGATCCTCATTGACACGGAATCAGGAAAACACTTGACAAAAAAGGTTTTAATTTCAACTCCTTTCTTAAAATGCTCGTTAGTACTTATAATCAGTATAATTATAGTAAAAATGTATGGTGAGAAGATAAATATGAAATCGACACAAAAACCCAAAAACCTATTTGACGGTAGGATACATTTGAACTTTGATTTCTTTATTTTCTTGTTATTTGATAGATTAGAAACGAAGAATATATTTATAGTTACGTATTTACATTTTGTTGTCAAAATAGTAAAATTAGCATCTAGGTCAGGCGTTTTGGTATTGTATTAATTACATTACATGTTTTACGTCCCATTTTGTTAACTTGGCAACGAAACTGTGTGGCTGAAGCACTGTCCGCTGAGTGATAATCTGTCTTGTTTTAATGTTCGTGGAAGAAAGTATTTTTCCAAATGATTCTCAGCACCCTACCTGTCCTTTCTACGTGTGCAGTTAAACCGGGACGTTTTAATGAATCCTTGTGATGCGGTTCTGTGTGAATGTTATTAGTTTTTACAAACTGAATAAAATCGTTAATCATGTTTTGTCCTCTGTTTCAACAAAAGAGCGTTCACCGACGTCCAGTGTTAGCTCAACAAAAGACCTTCTTTGGCATGTTATTTGGTAAGTTGTTATGTGACTGATATACTGTTGTTGTACATACTGCATCTTCTACAATTTTACTCGGCCTCGTTTTTGTCCTATTATCGCTTTCTTTATTATCATCATCGCAATTTTCAAGTCCTGCTTAAACGGTTATTAATCAAATACTAAATTAGTTAATCCTTATAATAAAAATATCACAGTTAATACATTATCCGCAAAATATCTCCGGTGCAATGCGTATTTTGAACAATCTATTTTATGTGAATTAAATTTTTTCAATTCTTAAATAATCGATATTTTGTTGAGGATGGCTGTGCACAGCATTTATACTTTCCCTGAATTAAATCTCATATAGGTTATGATCGAAGTGTTGGAATCTGTTAAGAGTTTATATTTTAAAATTATCCATTATAATTGGATAATTGGAGAAGTTTTATTGAAACGTCTATTTATGTTTACGGTTAAATCATGTTTTGAAAAAGATTTTCGCATCAGCAAGAATGAACCAGGTAAATTTGCATGAATGGGCGTTCAGTTTTAAATTTTACATGAGTTTCTGTTCGAGGCTTGACGCACCTTTTTCTCTACAAAAACAAAACATTGTAGCAGTAACAAGTTACTTAGACAACTTAAGGTTTAAATTTCTAGATTGTTAACACTGTAATCATTGTGAGAAGTCTTTTTTCAGGGCGCTTGTTAATTCACTGCACCAATAAACATATCGAAACGTTGGTAATTGTCTTGTTACTGTTTTTTTTAAAATTGTAATTAATAATACAGATAATATTTATGATGAAGCACCGTTTCAACTTTGCAGGCAAACATGAAGTTTCATTGCAAAAAGCCAAAAACATCAAACAAACAGGTAAAGCCAATGCGTAGGAATGGATAAGTTACGTACTGATCTGGTGACCTGCACAAACTGTATTAATTTTAATATTTTAAAAGATTTAAAAAGAGTTTCTGAAGTTATCTCAGTTACTACGCATGTACAACACTTGTGTTTATATAATTATAATGTAATGCAAGTGATGAACTGATGTAAGCTGGATTCTCTCTGCCATATAATTGTGGTAAAAGTCAAGAGTTTGTTCATTACTGAAAAAAAAAAATTGGGGTATGCCGACTATGATTCCTTATTCTGCCAATTCGACACAGGCCGCCCTTTACCAGTAGGCAAAAAATTGAATTTTGCGCCATATTTTCGCACCTAAACACAAAACTTGACTTGTCTCTTTTTTTCTTCAAAATACTAATATATTATCGAAGGTTAATAACAATTTAACGGAAATTTCAACTCGGAGTCCTTGTGAGCTAAAAATCCAACAGTGTTCTTTATATTTAATAAGTTGGCGTAAAACATCCTATTGAATTATTTTTTAGAGAAGTGCTACTAAGCTGCTTTTAAGACTTTACAGCTGGACTCGTCTAACTTTTTTTTGTGAAAACACACACGGCCAAAAAGTGTGCACTTCCAACCTTTATTAATCAAATTAGTTTCTCATATATATAATGTAAAGTTAAAATTGACGTAATAATCTGAAGATGACTTAACAGTCGAAAACGTTTATTTTACCTACCATTTTCAATATTTTCAACAAGCCTTTTATTATATATCAAAGTTAAAATTGTTCTAGTTTTAACTATATGTTTTCGAAAACTCTGAAAGACTCATCCAATGCTAAAAGACCTTATTAATTGCTTTACCTATAAAGTAATCTTTGTCGCTTTCTGTTTTAGAACTCGTCGCCGACCTCAGAGAAGCAATACTTCAAATTGCGAAGCATTTTGATGCTGTCGATCCAAAGAAGGTGTTGTTGGATGAATATTTTGTTTAAGAATCAAATCATGTTCTCCGTGCCTCCATACCCTGGTGCAAGCCGAGGGGAACGTTTGGGAGAATTCAAGAGCAGATCAGTGAAAATCCGAGACGTGAAGGGTTTTCGCGTGCTCGAGAATTCTCACAAACTTTGCCAAGGTTTTCACCAGGCTATGAAGGCACGGAGAACATATTTTATTTCTTTTATAAAATTATTAGTTTCCGACTTAAGGGGACTCTCAACCCTAAATTTTGGCTGATAGTGTACGAGTTGAAAGAAGTGTATGAGTAAGGAGAATTCTGGGGATGACAGCCAAACCGCCCCGTGCAACTTGCGTTAGGGGACGGTTAGGCGGTTTTCTATCCAATATTAACTCCAAAATAAATGTTTAAACTTCACTAAAATTTTCCCAAATTCAAATTTCTCTTAAAATACCTACATCTACAATACCTATATCCTCCCTCAAATCTCATCCAAAAAATCTCAAAATATTCGAGATGCTCGATCTGTTATGTGATTATCGGATTTTTCACATTTCAAAATAATGAAGGAGATATCAAACGTATCACTAAAAGTAGCGAAAAAACGATGTGAGGATGCCTTAAAGAGAAAGACGATATTCGAAGCGCGTTTGTATCTAGCTTTATTTCTTTCATGAAACTGTACATTCTTACAACTTTGGGACATAAAAACACTAAGTTGTTAACAAATCAAAACGCACGTACTATCCAAATCAGGGCTCGACACTAACTTTTCAACTTACTAGTCTAATGGCTAGTGTCAACTTTGATGCTACTAGCCACACATTTTCTTTTACCAGTCATTCGTTGAAACTCGAGATGTCTTCCTTGATAAAGACAGAAACTTGTATTTTGTTTACTGGCCATAGTGGCTAGTTCAAATAAAAAATCTACTAGCCAAACCTGAATTTCTACTAGTCTGTGGCTAGTTGGCTACCGTTAGTATCGAGCCGTGCAAATTATTGTTTAATTTGTCGTGTTTACGTTTGAGAAACAGCAAAGCACGCAATATACTCTTCATAGACACCATTGGGAGTTGCAGTTAACTGCGTCTCTAGCCGACTGCACTTCTCCAAACCCAACGGTTATCATGAATGTTGTCAATCAAGGTCTTTTAGCATTTGTCTATTACAGTTACTCGTACTTTTGCTCAAACGTTTATCTACAGTTACAATGGATTCCTTTATTTAAATTATACATTGTGCTGGGTTCATATTCAAATATGTTGGCATCATTTTATCCTTCACCATCATCTCGTCATTATTATTCATCACAAGTAGCACACGGTCATAGTCTTACTGCGTTTCGTCTTAACATAGTTTTTGTCATGCTTTTGTACTGTTTTCTGCATTTTATGAAATTGCAAAATAAATAACATCCTATGAATCGATATTTTTGCATATCGCTATTTATAGCAACGTCTGATAAAGGCTTGTGGAATTTGGGTATAAAATTTCCGCAAGGACATACTAATTTTATATTAAAATTTTTATCTTTGACATTAATCTAACAGGGTTTAGAGGTCGATTATTCAATGGAGAGTCATGCTCGCGATCATGAACACTTTCTCAGCGTTGCAAGGTAAAGAAAATCATCCTTATACTTCTTTTTTTATTATCGCGTTCGACGAAGGAAAACGCAACCTAACCTAACCTAACCGAATTTAATAATAATAATAATAATAATAATAATAATAATAATAATAATAATAATAACTTTATTTCAAACATATGATAATAATAATAATAATTGGCGCAGATGGTAAAATTTCTACCTTTTGTCACAAGGTCTCCGGTTCGGTCCTCGGCTTTGCCGAGATTGAAATATTTGTGTGACCTCCTTTTCTGCCTAAGCTATCCCAGCTTTTCATCCTTCCGGGGTAGGTAAATGAGTACCAGCTAGAGTCTGCTGGGAGGAGCTAACCTGCGATGGATTAGTGTTCCATCTTGGGGGAGTCAACTGAGACTCTCATCCGATTAAGATGACCACAGAAACCCGGGATAAGGGCCGCCGGCTTCATGGGTCACTTGGCTTGTAAAGGATTTAGCTTTCTAGTAGAACAGCTAATGCTGTTACTCTATAATTGTTTTTTTATAATCAGTTTTCAAATGCAATTTACGACATTTCTGTATGCACGTCCATCTAATGTAACAGTTAAATTGCACCTGTTCTGCAGCCCTGGATAGTTGTAGCATTTATCAAAGTTGTAGTATAAAATACTGGGTTAATTAGTTATTGGAAATGATGTTAACACTAACGGTTGACAATTTTAGTACCTTAGTATGTTTTGAATACTGTATTATTTAAGCATGGTTTAGGAAAACCTTGAAATCGATGTCATATTGCTTTTCTTTCCCTGGTTATTTACATTGAATTTTCCTTGTTTGTCAACAATGATAGTTTTTGCTCTCATAATCCAATCAGAAAACTTAGTTAATGAAATTTAGAAATTTGTAATTGCAAATGTGAAATTTAGAAGCTTGAGGAAATTTTAGGTTATTTGCGGTCTAAATTCACGGTACGATTGGTAAAAAGTGTTGCAAATCTCAAATCATTCACATCATCTGCAAACTGGACAAGCACAGCGCAAATTGTACTCCTCTCAGTTTCATTATACCATAATTTATAACCAAAGATAATTCAAGCTACATTAGCCCATCAAAACACGGAAAAATCTCTCTACACCAAGCTTACTTTTCCTCAGGTGTTTAAAAGCAAAAATAAAGACAAATGTCGTTTAATATTTTGGTTGATAACTACAATATTATTATTATTAGACTAATATTATTGTTGTTGTTGTTTCTATTGTTATTGATATATATTATTGTTTTAATATATATTATTGTTTTAATATATTGGGCAGGAATCGTCGAAGGAGAGCCAAAGCCTTGTTGGATTTTGAGAGACACGATGACGACGAATTGGGATTTAGAAAAAACGACATAATTACTGTAAGTTTACGCGCTTTCTTTTCTTTTATCCGTTTTCTTGATGCGAGTCAAGCTTTTGTAATGATAAACCATATGAGTCATTTTGTGCCTTCATTAACATTGCTATATAGGCTGTCTCGGAAACAGTAAAAGTGGTTAAGTCACCCAATGCACACCTTTTATGAATTTATTTATAAAAATTGAGTTTTTAAAAGCATGTTTTCACCTTTTGTGGACCGTCCGAGCTCCATGTAATGGAAATAAACTTCATTAAGTTAGTAAACAGTTGTATAATCAAAAATAAAAAAAAGTAAGCATATGTTCTGAAGTCACTATTCTATACATCTTCCCTTAATAAAAGAAAATTGAAGTGTATTTGATAAAGTGTTGAAAACTTGAGGAAACGTGTATGTTGTTGTTGCTACTGACTGGGTTGTTGCTATCTGTTTCAGATAATATCTCAGAAGGATGAACACTGCTGGGTAGGCGAGCTCAATGGACTAAGAGGTGAGTTACTGCAGTTGGGTGGCATTATTTTCTAGGTTAATTTATATAAGAAATAAAACATGTTCCCCGTGCTTTCATAGCCTGGAAAACGTTTAAGAGAATTCGAAAGTAGATCAGTGAAAACTTGATATACAATCGAGGGTTTTGCCCGGTTCGAGAATTCTCACAAATTTGGGTTGAGGTTTTCACCAGGCTATGAAGGCACTGAGAATATGATTTATTTCTTTAGTAAAATTGTTAGTTACCATCTTAAAGAGAAAGACGATATATACAAAGCGCTTAATTATAATTTTATTTCTTACATGGAGCTTTATAATATAGATAGGACCCTATGCGCGCTCTGATTGGTCAAAAATCTATGTTTTATCAGAGTATAAAACATAGAAAAAGCGTGTTGTATTGTTTTTCGCCACCGGCATTCCTCTTGCCAACATTTTTGTTAGAGATGGCAGAAAACATATTATTTGAAGACACTTATAATGGCGTTCTCTGCAAAGCAGGAAAAAGTTTTGAAGACGAGAGTAATTTATCAAATAAACAAGAAGAAGCGAAAATTGTCGAGAAGTCGCGTTTTGTCGAGCTATCGGAGGAATGCTTTGTTGTTTGTACTCACGGCGTGTACAATCAATATCATAAAGCAAATAAAGAAGTCCAAGCCGTGTATTATACTGTGATAAAACTTTCCGGACATTTGAGAACACTCTAGAAATGTAGAAAACACGATCCTACGGCTTAGGCTTCTCTATTTGTTAACTATATCATCATCATTATTAAATCTGCTCTAGTGATTCCACTGAAAAGGATACAATGACCATGGGTTTGCCATAAAGTATATAACCGTGAACCTCTCTGAGAGCCCTTTTGGCTCTCCTTTCACTGGGCAGACTAATGAACGCTTGGCCCTTCATCCGTCCTTCCCTCATCAACCTAATGTCAAAGCTGAGAATCAAAAGAACTTATCAGTGCAAATAGTTTTCATCTCAGCTCCGACGAAAAACTGAATTCCACCAAGAAAATAAATGTATGTTGTTAATTTTCTTTCCTATAGACAACGAGCAGTCCCTATTTTTCCTCCTTATAGTTCGTACAAGCCGGCAAACTATTGAACGCGCGAAAACTGCGGCAAAAACAAATGAATAACAAGCAAGGGGGTCTCCGATCCCCACCCTCTTGCTTGTTATTCATTTGTCTTCGTCCCAGTTTTCGCACGTTCAATGGAGGAAAGATAGGGACTGCTCGTTGTCTATCTTTTTTAGTAAACAGTCAAAATGTAACGAAGAAAAGTTTTCCTTTGTTTGACACAGTTAAAGAGTCAAGCTGCTAAAACACTGGTTATCTGCAGACATCTTTAAAGAATTCTTTATATAAACCCAGATTATTAATTGTTTACAATGAGTGTATTAATGATATTTTGAAATATATAAATTGGTGTCTTTGTACTGTGTATTAACCAAAAAACGCTGGGGCCATTTTAAGACAGAAAATCGGTAAAGATTCGACTATACTCAATGAAATGAGTTTTGATTGCCTTTTTTGTAATAACTAAAAAATGATTACAAAGAAATTATCTGAGTGAGTTTGTTATTCGAGTGATGGTTTTATGCACCCTTTCTCTGGTCATGATAGGGCAATTTTATATCATATTCTGTTAATTCCGTGTATAAAGTCAACTCATTCTGCTCTCCATCAACTTACCTATTTTTCTCTGCTGTTGAGTCCTTTCTTACATATCGCCTGAATATGTAATGAAGATCCTGAAAAAAAGTACTCACTGTCAAATTTTACATGTGTTTAAATACTGTTATCTAATTCTTGCAAGCTCGAACCTTGTGCAATTCAATATACATTCTTGATTAACTTGTAATATCTACCATAATCAAGTTTAGTCTTCAATAAGAATCTTAGTAGCCTTGGCTTTTGGTAGACGGTTGTGGGTCTGTAGGACCTACACACTTGATTGTCAAAGCAATGAAAGTAGCTGCTAAAAGACTACAGAGAAGTCAGCGAACTTCCTCCTCCTTCTTTCCTCTTAGGCTAACTGGGCTTTCCATCTTTCCAGGGTAGGTCAATGAGTACCAGTATCTGCTAGGTGCTAACCTGCGATGGCCATTAGTGTCCTGTCTGATCTTAACACTACATAAACCAGAGAAAACCACCGGGTCAATGGCCCACTAGGCTCACAAAGAATTTAGCTTTTTGAGCTGAGAGCATTCTAAAAATCTTAACTTTGTATGTCGGTCACTGTAGAAAATAATTATTCAGAATACCTCAACTATTCACACTGTATATTGTGCAACACGAATAGCACATCAGCAGATTATAAGAACTGCTGAAGAATTTGCTTTCATTATTGTTATCATATGCACTCACGTTACATAAAAACCATTGCTCACTGTAGTTCACTATTAATCTACAGAAAAAATTGCAAACAAGTACAGCAACAAAACTGAATGCTTGAAAAAAGTTCATTTTAGCTTAACTTGAGAAACTTCTGGTGAACGTTTTAAAAACTATTGATTGTATCAACTAAAACTTTCCATCAGTTGATGAAGCTGTTAATCATCTCTTCATTTGAACAAAAGTTACCCAATATTAAAACATCTGAGTTGCAACTTAAGGTTATTGGACACTACAAGTTTGAAGTACTTGCCAATACACTTGACAAGTTCATAACCCAAGATATACACTTATCATGGTAATTTGTTGATCATATATTAGAACAAGATTCAGTCTGGTGAAAGACAAACCTCTTCTTCAACTTGCTTTGCCAAGTTTTTGACATAAAGCCTACAGGAAATTTCCCCAGGTGAATAATTCTTGAATGCAGGCAGAGAACTTCGTTCTGAAAAAAAGGAAGTTAGACTTTTTAAGACCACATTGAAATGCCCTTTATTCAGTTAAGTACATGTTAATTTTTCTATTGGATGTGACTATGAGATAATAAGTTTTTTCACTTTTGATAATTTCGATTAAATTTAAAGGAAGACCATTTTCACTCCAGCGTGACATTGATAAATATTCTCTTTTTCAAAAAACAAAATCATCATCAGATTTGTCACAACAGTAGTAGTAAAAATGTGAAGTTTCAATGAGATTGGCCAAATATTTCAAAGATGTGAATATTTTAAGCTGAATATTGTTGCAGAACTTTTACAAGGAAATGTATGTGTTTAGCATGATAATGAGGCTCTGTGTGCATTTAATGCCCTCCTATCATGCATTTCTTTGAAAAATTGCCTAGATTTGAGACTTAATTTCTTTGCTAATTTAGGTGCTAATAATTTTAAAATTGACAGTATTACTAAAATCTAGATGTGACAAATTTGATAGTAAATTCTTTTTTCCAATAAATCAAACATTTTGCTGTGTCACACTAACCATGAAGGGTCTATTAGATAGATAGTTCTTTATTAGTATATACATGGTAGCCATTGGGTCTATTAGATAGATAGTTCTTTATTAGTATATACATGGTAGCCATTGGGTCTATTACTAGATAGATAGTTCTTTATTAGTATATACATGGTAGCCATTGGGTCTATTAGATAGATAGTTCTTTATTAGTATATA
>JAOBAY020031753.1:0-14256 GCA_025331085.2 Zoanthus sociatus | reverse complement strand
TGATGAATTCATGCTCGCAACTAATGCGCTGGCCGTGGGAGTGAATGATCGGGTTGAGAATTTGAACCTTTCACTTGAAGTTGAATTGTCTACCTTAACACTTTCACTTATCTCGCGCGCGTCAACCTCTTTGTTTTGTTATTTTATCGTTCTATTTTACAAAATGAAATGCAAAATTTGCAAATTTCAATGACTGCGAGGAGGTCAGCTTTTAGTATTTACATTTTAAACCTTGAAGATAAGAGTAATGATAAAAGGGAACACTTAGTTAATGTATACTTTCAGTGATTTATTATAATAATAAAGGAGTCTGGGTACTAGAAGTGATCAACGAGAACTGATACGCTATTGGTATCAACTTTGCATTGGTCAAGCTTTGGATCCTGGCCGTGTAGAGAAAGGTTCTTCAATTGCGGGGGCTGGTTTCCATATGATCCTCCTTTGTTAACACAAAAGAACAAATGTTAAATTTAGTACGTGTAATATTGAGATAACCCTGCTTTCCAACAAGCACCTTTCCCTGCTCAGTAACAAACCCTCTCCCCCTGCTCCCTCGCAAGCACTCTATTCCTGCTCTGTAACAATGCCCTCCTTCCCTCCCGCGCTCTCTAATGAGAACACCCCCCCCCCCCTCTTCCCTGCTCTGCTTCGAGAAATAACTAAACAAATATATACAATATCCCTAAAATAACAAAATAACAAAATAAAGCCCAAAAATTAAGTGAGCTAAACACGTTTTTCAAGAAATCTCAGTCCTCGAATGGAAATCCCAGGTTTTTCAGGTGGTGTACAAAACCTGATAACAAGACCAAACAAAACTAAAATTGTAAATAAGAAACAGTATAAATTTGTCAAATGTACACAAAAAAGATGCCGCTAATCAAGATAAAACATTTTAAAAGATTCATATGTAGTTAATTCCGACGTTCCCCTTATGTCGCTTTCCTACTTCAGGGAAAGTTGTATCAAAAACGAATATGAATATAATTATTTTACCTTATTAAACGCATAATGCAAGAGCAAAAGAAAAAGGTTTTGTTAAGAATTTGCGAAGTAATATCATCTGGACCGCTTTGAGAGCCTTTTTGGGCCTCATTAGCATGGCATAGCTGATAACCAAGGTTAGATTCCGACAGTGTTTTATATGGAAAAATGAAAGCATATTGCTTGTGGGATGATAATTTAATGATAATGATAAACAAGTAAAGACAGCACAACAACGTAGAGTTTGTTCCCACGGAATCCAAAACTTTCACATCGAGCTATTTAAAATTGAGTTGAAGTACGCCTTGCTCTTTGCCAACAAAGTTTCATAAATGTTTCAGGTATTGATACAATCTTGGTTATTTCGAACTATCAATGACCGGGTGGTGAACTGGTTGATGACATTTTTTGTTTGCTGATCTCCCAAAACCAAGAAAACGTTTAATTAACCTATTAGAAAATTAAAGGTGAGACAATAATAACAACTATAATTATTCTTTATGTACAACCTTCTTTCCTGCCTAAGCTAACTCAGCACTCTATCCTTCCGGGGTAGGTAAATGAGTACCAACGTCTGCTGGGAGCTAACCTGCGATGGATTAGTGTCCCATCGATAGATAGTCAAAACTCTCGTCCGCTTAACACTACAGAAACTGGAGATAAGCGCAAGTTCCATGGGACACTAAAGGATTTAGCTTTTATTTACCCATAATAACAACATTTTTACACTTTGCATTACACAATAAAACCAAAATAAAGGTAATGGCCCTAACAAATCGCTTAAAGGTTCCCTAACCTGGTGTGTCGCTAGACTTTATGGAGAACGACCAGCCATCAGGAGCCATTGATGCACAATGTGGTAGTCGCAGTTCCACTGGTTTTAGAAACTGGGTACCGTGAGGACCACACATTACGAGTGGACTGAGCAGAGTTTCCCCTAAGAGAGAACAAAAAGCACGTTAGGACAGCGGTCAACTTTGCACAGTTAGAAAGACTACAGAATCAAAACACGCTACCAATTACACCACCGCTTGATTTCTGTACACTGTAGACCACATGGTTTAAATTTTCCTCGACACTGAAGTTTAAATATATTGCAATCACTTTCTTTACCAAGGCAAGCTTTAAATTCCAGTTGCTGCGGAGTTAAATAACTGCGGATTCATTTTATACCGTCTACAGCCTCGTTTTGTTGTTAAATATTCAAAAATACTTGCGAGAAAGAGCGAGAAGTCACATCTCCAACAATACACACAGTTGTAAGTGGTGTAAAACTGTAATTATAAAAATATAATTGTTTTCTTAAATTTTAAATACGTTCTCTGATAAAACATTTTTTATCAAACACAAGCTTTCAGTAATCGATCCTGTTGCTTTCGTCAGGTGAATGAATAAGATTCGAGATGCAAATGGTTTAAACGAATCTGAAATTAGCATAAAGCGTTAACGTTAATGCAAAAGTTAAAAAAAATTATAGAAGACTAGATGTGAAAATTAATGTTTGTCTAAAGGAATCTTGTACTGTCCTAGGAGATTAAAATATTTGTTATCTGCTTGAGCGGTTTTTACTGTATGCCAGCTTTCAAGAATCTTCTTGTTTGATTGTTCGCTTTGTCTATGACCTTAGCATTTTTGAAATCAATTGCATGGTCATGTGTCCAAGCGTGTTTGGCCACATTAGAAAACTGCTTTGGCACTTAGGAATATTTAAAGGAGAACTGAAGCCTAAAATTGACTTTTCATCGGTTGAAAATTTAGGCATAGTAGAACAATTATATGAAGTTTTAAGCTGTTAACAGAGCAGTTCAGAAAAATTTGATGTTTTGCAACGAATAGACAAAATTTGATCGGCGACTCAATATGTAATGTCAGCGGTTATTCATTTATCCCTATGTTTAGGATGATTAGAACCAGGGGTTTCAATAACATTAGTAATAAGCGGCCATTGAAGGTTTAATAGGTGGCTGTGACGACCAATTTCAGTGGTCGTCGTCGTTGTTTTATTTGCTTTTTTTTAATTACTATCATTTTTATTTTCATTAATGAAATCCAAACAGACGGCGGTAAGAGGTCCCACAGGCGGCGATAGACCGCACGTAACCGGCTTTTATTGAAACCCCTGTTAGAACGAGGAAAAAACATCGTTATTGTGCGGCTTTTGCCTGGTATTAAAGAAAGAAAACTTTGCAAGACCTAGATTGCCCAAGAAATATCAAAATTTAAAAGCGAACTGCCATATTTATGCTCTGAATATCGTAAGCTACGTCATACCACACCGCTGACAAGCTCGTTTGCGACCACGGTATCAAACCTTTTCTTACATTTTCTTCTTTTCTATATTAAATTTCTCAATGTTATTCGACTTGAAAAAAAAAAACTTCAGAGTTAATCTACTATACAAATAGATTCAAATAAAAATAGGTTAGTTTTAGCATTCAGTTCTCCTTTAACTTCATACTGAGACTTAGAATATCAGCAGAACTTAAAATTCGAAATCGGTCTGTTAGTCTAATTCTATTTAATCTAATTTTGAGACTCACTTGATAATGATGGCAAGATGCCATCAAATGTTACAACTTATGTGAGTAATATTTCTGGTAAGGTTTTATAATATCGAAAAAATTGAAAAGTCCTTTTTGAATCAAGGTTATTGTCACTTGCGTCTAATATCAATAACGACAATCCATTCCTGAAATCACAGCAATGTTCTGGTAATCGGACTGCAAAAAAGATGACCATCTAAGCAAAAGATTTTAAGTGTATGAAGTAATTACTGATCAACTTTGCAAGTGACTTTGAATCCCAGGACAATCGCCCGATGTAGGAACTTACCTTTATCAGCGTCTAGAGGAGGCATGAAATTGTTGTCTTTGCAAACTTTGAAGTAAATCTCCTGTTCTTCTCCCTTGGGGATCGCTCCTTCGGGGATCACGATACTAACGCCCGACTCAGGGGCAGATAAGACCCCGCCCTTCCACGTAAACCGACCACGCGCTGTGGCAACTACTTGGGTATCATCGTCCAAGGATTCAAAGTCACTGAAAAAAGATTTAAGACTTTTGTTTAAATTTTGTAGTTTATTATATTACTTATGCTAAGTTGATGCATTTTGCAGGCTTGATTACGTTGGCCACAGGTGCTACAGAAAAGGGCGAAAGGACATCCCACTCATCCCCGCCCATTATGAAGAGAAACAAAATAACTTAAAAGTACCAAACATCGGAGATTTTAAATCATTTAAGGCATTTTAAAACTAGAAAATAGTAATGAACACAAACATTTGATCTATCTTAGCTACTGCTTCACGCAATGGACCATTTTCGCATTGCAAATGCCGCTAACTTCAATGACAACGGATTCAGTTTTTGCAGTCTTAGCCTCAATATGAAGTTAAATATTCCTAAATACCAACGTAGTTTTAGACTACGTGTAACAATGTGTATTGTTGGAGGTGTGACTTTTCGCTGTCTCTCGCAAGTATTTCTGAATATTTAACAACAAAACGAGGCTAACACTGCGAACACTGAATCCGTTGTCATTAAAGTTAGCGGCATCTACAATGCGAAAATAGTCTATTCATTTGGAAGAAAATATTATTCACACTGCTAATAAAAATCTTTCATTTTTCTTACCTTGTTACCACGCTTGGATCGTCTCTTCCGTTATCCATATTATCTAGGTTTGTCACGCCACCGTAACGGTCGCCACCGTAACGGTCCCCGTCACGCTTTCTTCCTGAATAATACGAATCGTCTTGGGAGCGAGAAATTTGGTAGCCTGGAGGATTGTACGGCTTTGCTGTGATGTTATAACCTGACCTTGGACGTTCTGGTCTGGTGTCACGTGTTGTAGGAATTGTCACCTCTGCGCGGTACGTTCGTGGGGGGTCTGAGGGGCGGCTTTCAACTCTATTGTTTACTCTCCCAACAGGAATAACCTCATCATCTTGATACTCTCTGAGTGTGCTCTGGTAGTAAGGAGCACTAGAAACCGGAACTGATTCCCGAGCTCTCACTTCCGGCTCTTCCCTTGCAAAGTAATGTGTCTTAGGAATGGCTCTAACCGGATAAGATCTTGTATGCGCGACTTCTTCCCGCTGGTTATCTTGGTAAATTATTTTGTTACGAACTTGTAAAGGTTTTGGCTTAGTCACTGGTGGCTCACGGGCTTTTGGTTGCTGCATGGCGATGTTGTCAAGCTCTTCTAAACGCATTTTCAAGTCGTAATCGTCTTTATCGTCCCTAACCGAGGCACTAACAGAAGGTTCAACTTCTGGACGCCGTGAACGTGAACGAGATTCGTTGTCGATGGTCCAGAGCTGAGACACATTGCAACCAGCCCTCTCATCGATATCCCTGAAGAGATCCGAATCATCTTCTACTTTTCTTAGAGTACCACGCTTGTTCAGCACTTCATCTTGCAATTCGTTTGGTTGATTCAACCGTGCCATCGGTTCAGATCTTCGTAGGCCGGCGTCAGGAGGGTCCTGTGGAGGTAGGCTTTTGCGTAGTGATTGCCTCACTTCTCTGGGTTCTTCTGATGTAGGCAACACTCTGAGGAGGGAAATGCAGTGCACCTTTTAGATTTACCCTTTGTTTTTTTCATTAAAAAAAACCAGTGTGAATACAATTTCTCGAATTAAAATCTAGTTTAGAATGACTAGAAAAGGGTTTCAAATAAGGGCCGTCGAACAGCGAATTTCACCGGTTCTTTATTTTTGAGGAAAATTCGCCATAGCTTCACGGGGCTTCGACAGAGCAATTTTTGGGTGAAAGGCAGATAAATCGTGTTGTTAATTGTCATAATGCATAAAACTTAGGATAAAAATTTAATCATATTTGTGGGAAGTTTTTAGGTTTAATACAAGCACAGCGATACGTATTACTCTGTCATGGAAAACACATGCAACAGTATTACAATATTCAATCTTTAAAATAAACCTTCGACTGCCTTGCGGGGAGGAGGACAAGTATGTACCAAGTAAAAGTAGTGGAAGTTTTCTATAATGACAGCTTTTTTAGCCTCCACTTAAATTTTTAGCCATAACCCCAAAATATTAACTGAAGCCCAGGTAGAACGGTTTGAAATGAGTTCTAAATGCGTCAAATCTGCACCATGCCAAAGAAAATAAACAGCATTTATTGTAGGACGATAGATAATTTTCACCATTTTAACAACATTCGGGATTATTAAAGAGAACACGCATCGTTCCACTGAACCTTTAAAATTATCAGATAATAATAAGAATAGAAATTAATTTTCGACAGAGGGGACAGAAATCTTACATAGAGTTAATTTTATTCAGACGGGACAGAAATCAGATCTTTCTTGTTAGAAATTCATTTCCTAAAACAAATAATTTGGTGTACGCGAGTTTTGATTGGTTAACAAATGTGTTATAGCGCTATGAAGCACGAAAATTTAGTGAGCAATAATGGCTATCTCTAACATGCAAGAATTTACAGGCTTAAAGGAATGTTACTTTGGCTTAACAGATACAAATCCACTTAACATATGAACGGCTAAAGTGATGAGTTAAAGCTGGCGCATGCATCAGATGAATGAATTGTTCCTGTTGAGCAAATAACTAAATGCGTCATATTAACTGGACAGCGGTGTCTTTCAGCTGATCCTTTCTTTCTCTGCAGCATGCAAAACAAACACCACACTTAAGTTCGAGTGCACTAGAAACAAACACTACACTTCCATTACGCCGGGTTTTTTATACAGACCGGTAAACCATCCCTTTCATTACAACAACTACAAGAAATTAAAACAAAAATATTCCATGGCTAAGGTATCCTATACTTAAACACATGACAAAAGAAACTAAAGCATCAATTAACAAAAGAACTTTTTGGATTGTCCAGGGTAATGAGAAAGTTATTTTTGTGAGCTTTAATTTGTAGTTGATAATCGAGTCAATAAAATGAGATTTGGATGACACAAACATTCGAAAGAAATCAAAGGTTGTGAATGTTATATTTTTTGAGCCTCTAAACGCACACCTTTTCTCGACAAATAAAATCATATGGTAACAGTTACTTTGTGAATTTTAACTGCAACTTGATCAGCGACGATTTCATCAACTACAACTTGAAAACAACCTGGCAATACAATCTGAAGGATGAATGCAATCTGTAAACCAAGTCAAGGAATTTTTGGCCTTAGAGGGAAAATCCCGTAAACCAAGTAACTCCAGGTTTTCTGGATGTTTTTCAAACCCTGATTACTATAACTTCAATATCATCAAGGTTATATTATCAAAATCCTCATTACCATGCATATCACTTACTTGATAGGATGTCCTTGGGGCTTGTAACCAGGCCTGCTTGCTTTCTCAATAGAGTCGTCTCTTTCATAGCTCAATTGCCCGTTAATATAACCCATCTCCCGGTCATAACGATCCTGGCCCCTATCATCGTGACGGCCAGCATCTTGACCATTGTAACTGATGTAAGGTTCAGGATACGATGGACGCATGTTGCGATCGTCACGTGGGGCGGATTGAACAGGGGCTGCATCAATCACGTGAACAACGTCTTCATCGACTGGTTGATTAGATGCAAATGATCTAATGGTTGGAGAATCTGGGGCAGAGTCATAATGACTCGACTCGTTATCGAAGACTTGAGAGTAGCGATCAGGGCCACGGAACACCATATCATCATGTTCGTAATCTTCCACCTAATAAAAGAAAAAGAGTTAGATTGAAGCAAAAAGCCATACACAATTTGTTTTATCAGATGTCTGAACGACAGAACCACTCCTATGATGCCTTGCGTTTTTTAAACAGGAAGGGGAGAAGGGATTAAAACGAAAGTTAAAAAAAGAAAACGAAAAAAACTCTTACTTAATTAGTAAACCAATTTTGTTCGAGGCCTCCCCTACCTAAAGACCTCATATATACCGCATTTGTTCGAGCCTGACGGTCGCTTTTTTGGGAATTGTCCTTACTCACTAGAGGACACTAAATAATTTGTATCTGTATATTACAAGCTGTAAAAATTACTGAAAAGCCTTGATTTTAATATTACTAACTGGGTTCACATTCACGAACATAACGAGGACACCTTTTCGAATAAATGCGGAATGACAACTTCGACTTTTTTTGGAAACATAAGATTTATCTTTGAAATATTAACGTACGATTCTCTCTTCCGAACATCAACTTAGATTTTCCGTTAAATCTATTTCACTTTTTTCCATTCTTCTTTTTTGTTTTAACAATACCTATTTTAAGAGTTAAATAGAAAATGAATAAATAGAAACGATACATTTTTACTTAACAACCTATTGGAAACCAGTATTGGAAACCAGTCAAACGTTTAGTTGTAATAGCCACTTCTAAACCGCATTCCATATTTCATGTTAACACTCCACAAATTCGATAACTATTATTTGGAAACAATGTCTTTATTTCACTTATGTTTGATGTAGCAGGGTAAAACAACATTTTGCAATCTTAACTATTACTGAAAGGCGTACCTTATCTTCTGTAATCCACACAGGCTCTTGTTGTTGTTTAGAGATTTCTTCTTTCACGCGTCCATACCAGTTATCCATCATATTGCAGCTAATCTTGGCTATTAGGAGTAAAAACGGGTTGATAGTGACTTTTATTGAAACAAACGGATTGGCAATAACAGCTTAAAACCTTTCTCTCAAGAAAGAAGTGATAAAAAGTGAAACTTTTAAGAAGAGATATCTGACTTAGGCTTATCTTTGCTACTGTCATAATTCCTTATCATTCTCTTGTAATGGAAATACAGAAAATCTAAATCACAACGCTCTTTATTAAAAACATGTTTCGTCATTACTTACATTCGTCAAAGCAACTAAGAACAGCTTAGTAGTTGAGTAAATATACACGGTTAAAGAGATTCACATACAAAAAACAAAATTTACAGAAAGCTTAAAGAGACCATGTCATTCTTTTTCGGCATTGTTTTAAAATCCCAAATATGTCTTATCCTTAACTGAATCCAAAAATAATGTTCTAGGTTTGTTATTTAAGATCATATTATAACGTTTATTCTGTTTCCTGTCATCTGCTGCTACGGATGGCATTGATGGAAATGGATTGAAACTTGAAAACGTTGTTCCAACCTTTTCAAGTTTTGATGTTATCTCAACAAAAAAAATCTTATGGGTTGCTATTTTTAAAACATTTTATTAGATATTTATCTCGTAGTTTATCAGGAACATTTTAAGCATAAATAAAACCTCTAAGTAACGTTTTTAGCGACAAATTGACCCAAAACAACAACTTCGTCTTGACAGAGATTCACATGCTTAACCTGCCTATTTCACTGAACTGGGAATTTCACTCTTGACGCAAATAGCCTCTTATATTTTCAGCGCGAGTTCTATGGCGGCAGAACCAATAACAAAACAAAAAAAATAACAGTTTAAAACCCTAATAAAAACAATAGTTTCTTACCGTGAAAGGTGTTGAAGTAAAATTCCTCAAGTTTCACAGAATTGTCATAAAGTTGTTTGATGTGTTTATTGGATTGTCCATACTGAGCTCTCATCTCCCTGTTGTATCCAAATATATATTGGTAAGACTGCCTCACTGTAATGACTGTCGATGGACGGCTTAATACAACTTCTGATATAGATAGCACTAATGTGCTCCTCGTAAAAGGTCGTAACGAGAGATATGGGATAAAGGATCATATGACTGGATCAGTGTATGTAGGATCAGGGATCACGGGACTGGGATTAAAGTATAGGATCAGGGATCACAGGGATGGAATCAGTGTATAGGATCAGGGATCACAGGGATGGAATCAGTGTATAGGATCAGGGATCACAGGACTAGGATTAAAGTATAGGATCAGGGATCACAGGGATGGAATCAGTGTATAGGATCAGGGATTACAGGACTGGAATCAGTGTATAGGATCAGGGATTACAGGAATGGATCTCAGTGTATAAAGTCAGGGATCACAGGGATGGAATCAGTGTATTGAATCAGGAATCAAAGTTTTGGTACAAGGATCAAGCTTATTGTTAGCCAGCAAAGTTTAATATTTCTAAACGGTTTTATTTTATTGTAGAATGGCCTCATTCGAGCTACATTTTAATATTTTATCATTTCATAAAAATGTTACTGACGGGCAATTTCTCAGACTGATAACCAAGTTGTACTTACTTGACCATCTGTTTACTGGGAGGCTTAAGGAAAATCACAATAGGGTACAGCTGGGCATAGTTGAGCCTCTCGACTTCTTCAGGTGAAATATCCAACAGGCAGTGTTTACCCTGTCATCAGAGAAAACAAGAACATTGTTAACACATGGTTTTCAAAATATGCCAGCAACCAGCATATTTCACCAACTTACTCTAAAGAAATGCATTATTAACTTTATACGCTTGTGGCTCAATTTGTCGTTTGTCTGCCAATGCAGTTACTTAAGACGCAAAAATGCAAAATCCGATCCTTGTATTTAGGAATTCCGTTTTCCAACAGTCACTGAAATCACGCTGTTCACTATTCCATAAAAATTCAGAAGTAATAACAACTGTTGGCAATTTGGTCCAAACACATAAAACGTCAAGATCCCTGTTTGCCTGTGTGGAAAATCCTTTTATAATGGCTGGCAAGTTGCTACAGCACCGGACAATTTGAAACATTTTTAAAAACTCTTGAAGACCAAAAAATGGAAGAAAAAGCTTATTTTTTCATTCATCTAGTATTTATTACACTACCGTTGACAACAAGTGGCAACAATATTTATCAGAAGGCTTTCAATATGCTGGCCACAAAATAAAACATCTATAAAAAGCTTGTATTGAGGGAGCACTTCTAACACATTCTTAGTCATCTCTGCTTCACAGTTTCAACTCTGCACAATGGAGCAGCCATTGATACATTCAAGGAATTTTAACGTTTCTTAAAAATTGTAAGAAAGTAGCGAGTAATACTTTTGGAAGGTTTTGAATCACCTGTAGTGCAAGTCAAAACTTTACTAGAGCTTTGAGTCTCTTATAAAGACATGAAACCATGTCTTACTGAAGCAAAGAAGCAAAATATGATACATACGGAATCAACAATGTCCTTGATATCTCTAAAGTTGTATGACCGCTTCTGTGATTTACCGCTACCTCCACCAAAATTGTATGTATCTAAACAAGAAAAATAACACATATATATAAGTTTCCGAAATTTCTTTCAAAAAGGAAAAACTTAAAGTTATAAACTCTTAGCTAAGTGACCTTGGTCTATTTGGTAATGAAACAGATAAGAGAAACGTTATCTTTTCCACTTGTCCTTTGGACAAGCACTATATCAAATTTGATTGTCCAAAACTCAATGGTTCTTGTCCAAAACGTTTTGCTCAACAAATTTTGTGAAGTCAATTTACAACTGCTTCAGTCTTTATTTTTTGGTGTTATTCATTCCAGCTTTTGAAACAGTTTATGAAACCCTATAAATTAACCATTTTGTCAGCTATGAAGATTAGAAGTCTTTGGTGTTCCTCATTGTAACTTTTGAACTAGCTGATGAAACCCCATGAAGTAAACAAGAGTAGAAATGGCTAGTGATATGTAATCCCTATCAATTGACAGCCATTATCAAAGACTTACTAGGAACAGCATACACATCAGGCATGTCCTGCAAAAGTTTGTCACGGGTAATGTCAGCAATAGGACCCAGTAACACAACCGGACGGACAAAATCAGCTAAAAACAAAGAATAATACATGTACGTTACAATTTGCTTTTCACACTTACAACTGTAAAACAATTTGGCAACAAAGTAAATATTATATTATTACAAAATCAACAGAGCCCAAAACAATACAGATTATGGTCCACTTACGACGCTTTCGTTGAACTCGTTCATATGCTGGTAACTCTATCTGCCTTACTGTAGTATCTGGTAAAACAAAAACAGATTTATAAAACGTTAAAACTACAGGTACAGTACTTGGATTAATCATCATTTTTACAACTTATTGATAACATTTATTACATTATTTTGTAAAACACTGACTTAATGCCAGCGTTTCTCTCTGCTGGAAACCTTACAGACGAGAAAAAGACGCAACCCAAAGAAAAAGGGAAGGACTATGGAGAGGGAGATGAAGCAGTAGGGGTGGCCATGGATCATGATGGGGAGATGTGCAGCAGAAAAACCACAATGGGAGCTCTGAAGTGAACTGAGTTAAACATAAATGATATATATCAACATCATCATGAACTAAGTTTTTTATTGTTCCTCCTCTCACCATCAACACTAATAATTTATTATCATAATCACTTGTAATATTATATTATCACGATAACTGTCACCTTTATCATCTACTGTACAATTATCATCACCACCACATATGTCATGTGCATCACTCACACCATCATCACTATTGCTATAATCATCATCACTATCATCATCACTCACTGTCATGGACATCACGATCCCATCATCATTGACAGTCACTGTCATGACAACTGTCACTGTCGTCATCATCACTATTACTTTCATCACCATCACCATCATCATCACTCACTGTCATGGACATCACGATCCCGTCATCATTGACACTATCAGTGTCAGCACTACTATCACTATCATTATCACTATCACTTTCATCACCATCACCATCACCATCACTCACCGTCATGGACATCACGATCCCGTCATCAGCGACACTGCCATCATCATAAATGTCACTGTCATCACTGTCACTCACTGTCAACATTGTCACTGACAGCATCACTCATTGTCATGGACATTACTATCGCTGTCATCATTGACACTGTCACAGTCATCACCATCGTCACTGTCATCATCATCACTATCACTGTCATCATCACTATCACTGTCATCATCACTATCATTGTCATCATCACTATCACTGTCATTATCACTATCACTGTCATCATCACTATCACTGTCATCACTATCACTGTCATCATCATCACTCAATGTCATAATTGTCACTGTCATTATCACTTACTGTCATGGACAGAACCATCACTGTCACTGTCAATGTCATCATCATCGTTACTATCATCCATCATCAGCTACTGTCAACATTGTCACTCACTGTCTCACCATCAATGTCATTGTCACCTTCATCAATCTCACTATCATTACCTCTAATATCACTGTCACTGACATCACCTCCACTATTATCATAAAACCAAAACTAAAATCTTCATTTTCATAGAATCATCTTTAACTTTTTAAAAACTTGTCAGAAAAGTAAAATCATGCTAAATATGAATTAAAAACTTACCAAATGCGAGTTTATCAAGGTTATCCGAGGAGCGAAACTTGTAGCTTCTACTCAAAGAGCCTCGTTTACTTCTTCTCAGTGAATTAGTGCTCGTCTTCTGAGGAGTCTTTTCTTCTTTCTTCTGTTCCACAACAGCAAGTTGTTCAGCTCTAATGTAAACGAGTGAAAATATTTTATTCATTAGTTTAAACAAATACCAACTTCTCAAGATTATTGTAGGGGAAATGCTATCCTGATCCCAATTTGCTCTTAAACACTGTTTGTCACAATTATGTTTAAAGTACTTTTAGAAATAATTCAATATTCTTTGTTCCATATGGTTGTGTGAAATCTTTCAAGGTCTGCAATTGGTTTTAGGTCTACAACTTAGGTATCAACATTATTGCAATTCTGAAGCCTATCTCTTATTTAACTAGCTTCAATAATAAAAAACACACAATGTAATATTTTGTGATAGCTGTTTTCATAAAACAAAAAAGTTACTAAATATTTTTTTAACAAGATTATGTAGGTTTCATTTTAAATTAAATTTCCTTTCATATGTTTTCATTCAATTATTAAATAATTAGGTAGCTATCTCGAAAAGCCGCTTATGGTTTATCTAGGCATTGCCTGGTTAGCCCAGTTGGTAAGGTACCAGCCTGCTGAGCAGGAGGCTCGGGTTCCATTCCCAGCTGGACCAACACTCGGGGTCTTTAAATAATTGGGGAGAAGGTGCTGCCTTTGCAAATGGTTAGACCTTCACATCTTCTCGGATAAGGATGTTAAACCGTAAGCCCAGTCTCTCGATTTTTCTGTCGAGGGCCTTAAAAGAACCTACACACTTGTCGAAAAAAGTAGGGTAGTGATCCCGTTGATGTGGTCTGTTTCTTCAACTGGGGGAACTTATTATTGGCTGCCAAAATGCACCATAACATGTGAGCCGCTCAAGCAGAAATTCTTAGTCCCTCAACTGTTTAAACCTGTATTTATTTGTAAAACGCTTAGAGGTCTAGGATAAGTGCTACATAAATATTGTATG
>JAOBAY020031729.1:0-14256 GCA_025331085.2 Zoanthus sociatus | reverse complement strand
AAAAATGTGTTAAATGTTTAATAGCAAGTTCATAAATATAAAATGAGGTTACCTGTATGTTGCAGGGCACACAGGGGGTAGAGGGTGGGGAAAATAATGGAATAGGGGGGGGAAGGGTTGGGGGCAACTGAATCCCCTAGAAAAAAGTTCTCATGTGTTATAGAAGTTATGCAGTGTCATACAAAATCTGCACTACAATTTAGACAAAAAATGGTTATTTTTAAACCGTACAGCAAAGCAGTGATAGTGACATAAATCTGAGAAAGGTAGCAGTCCGAAGCAGTTTTATGGTCAATACGGAAACTTTACAAACTGAAAAGTTTGTTTTCTCTATGTTGAACTTCATAACAGCTGTCAGCATGCTTGTTATAGTTGTTAGGATAGATCTCTATCAGTGTGTTCCATTCACAACTTCTTGTATGTTTCAATTATTGCAGCTTCAGTTGCTGAGATTTCTGTTAATTTACTAACTAAGTACTATTGATAATTGTGTGTTCATTTTTTCTGCCATTATAAGTAAATCTTCCTAAAAGGCTGGTAAATGGAGTACCAGCTTCTGGAAGCTAACCTGTTTGTGACCTGTGTTCTGCTCAGGAGATGTTAAACTCTTACAGGTTTGCGTAGCACTATAATATATAGAAACTGGAGATAACACAAAATTTTGCTGTCTCCTGCGTGCTTCTGAGCTCTTGAAAGATTTGGCAATTAACTTTTATTAGCTGACTCCATACATTAAGTTATTTTGTCTAGCATTTTGAAAGTTCATACTTGTTTTCCTCAGGATAATCTGGGTTCACCAAAATGCCCTTCGTTGATGGAAATATGTTCTCTGGAGCAAAAAAATTTAAACTTACATCAGGGCCACTCCGACCTTCTCCCTCTGTTCCTTGTAAATGAGAGTTGTCTGATACACATAAACTGACCCTGATTGTGAAAATGTCGTGACTGATGGTGACCATTTGTGATGGGCTATCACAAACTGTTACAGTCAAACACGGTTTGTGACAGGTCATGAGAAACTTTTCATATTTTTGGGGAAGGTTAAAAGTCTTGACCAATTACATGATCAGTGATAAGAGATGATGGTGGACTGTCACAAACTGTTGCAATTAAGAATGCCTAATTCGTGACAAGTTGTGAAATTTTTATAAAATCTTTCCTTATTCTTCGAGGAGGGTGTAAAATTTTAACTGATCAAAACTGATGGTGACAGATGGTGATTGACTGTCACAAACTGTTAAATGTTATGGTCAAGAACGGTTTGTGACAGGTTGTGAAGGGCTTAAAATATATTTTCATACTCATGGGGAAAGGTAAAAAGTTGTAACCTATGGTGACCAATCATGTAGAAAGACTTTTGCCCTTCCCTAATGAAAAAATATTTTTAAATCTCTCATAACCTGCCATCTCTGTCCTTGACTGTAACAGTTTGTGACAGTTTGTAACAGTCTGTCATGATTGATCACTAGGTACCAGTCAAGATATTTTCTTGATCTGAGTCAGTTTGTGTGTATTGGACATAAATGATCTTCATTGTTGTAACATTGAAGGGTGTAAAATAATTATTGATGTCTAATTTTGATTGTCTCTTAATTGATTTGTTTTTGCAGGCGAGTTTATTTGTTACGCCCAGTAATGGTTTCTACAAAGTTCATAGCTGGTTAGTTGAGTGAGGACATGCTGTAACTGTAATTATTATTATTATTTGGAAAGTTGGCATGTAGATGACAGGTTTCTTAGGAGGTAGAGGGAGCAGGCTACTGTATATGTGTACATAGTGCATTGACTTGATACCAGATCTATTATTAGCATTAGTACCATAAGGACCTGGCACTAGTATTGTGTGATAAGTTTGGCAGATTAAATTCTTGGTATTGATGTTTTAAAAATATTATATATATATCTTTACCTTTGTGCTCAATACGTGTGTTGAGTGTTTGAAATATACTGCAACATAAGAATAATTTTGCAAGATGTTTAACATAATTTAAGTGAGTGTTGGCCTCAAATATAGCAGAAATCAGTCGGATTACAACTTTTGATCCAAGTAACGATCCAAGTAGTGTGGGAACACAATGTTAAAGGTTTCTTTGCATAGTTTTGAATTATAGCCAGATGGAAAAGTTTTAATTATATTATTTACCAATGACAAGGAAGACAATCAGATACAAAGATCGCCATTATTATTCAGTACTTCTTTGTGCAGTCCCCGATGTTAAAGAAATATTCGATGTTTTACCTGACAAAGGGACCATGCAAGAATACGAGAAAAGTGAGGTGGTCCTAAATCAGTATTTTGTGAGCCAGATTAATTTGCCATATGAGCTACATCTCTTCCTTGAGATGATTCCATTTGACGTAGAAACTATCGACCAATTAGCAGTTGTGCTCCAGAGGAAAGCTCAACTTTGAGCTTTGCATAAAACTACTTGAAAAACCTTCGGCGAGAATTGGATTTTAAGTATTGTTTAGATAATGCAAGAACATCTGAAGCAGTGAGGTTACAATGCAAAAGAATGAGCATAACCACTCGTGGATAAGATAGCAAAACTGTAAATTGAGTATCTCAAGGTCAAAGTCAAGGTACAAAACCCTTTAAATCTCATCAAAAATGTTTTAGATGTAGGCAGGAAGGACATTTTGTGAGATCCTCAAGTTGTTCAGCAAGATTTAAAAACATGCAATAATAATTGTAATATGAAGAGGCATCTGTGTGGAATACTAAGAACGTAGATCAGCGAAAAAAAAATTCATTGAAATGTGTTTACAATTCTGGGGAGGATAACAAAGATGAATATGCTGTTTCTCTGTCCGAGAATATGAAGACAGGAACTTGCTAGGTATTTGCTAGAGGCATACCACTAGAAATGATAG
Source organism: Zoanthus sociatus (assembly GCA_025331085.2). NCBI lineage: Eukaryota > Metazoa > Cnidaria > Anthozoa > Zoantharia > Zoanthidae > Zoanthus > Zoanthus sociatus. The sequence continues at coordinate 11,382 of JAOBAY020031729.1, read as the reverse complement.
TAGACTTTGGATCAAGTACTTATGTTATCGACAAGGCCTAGGGTTATAACTAAAGAAAGGCTGAAAGCCAAGAAAATTAAGCGTTTTTCTCAGAAATGCAATAGATTATTTTCGTATGGATGGACAAAACTTCTTAGAATTTGGGGAACATTTTCCACTAAGCTTCAGGATGGAGGATCTTGTGCAAATGCTGAGTTTACAGTGTTCGAAGGAAAAGGGGAACCGTTGCTAGGGAAAGACTCTGCGGTAGAAATGGGAATCCTTAAATAAAATAGAAATCCCTGGTACTCCAATATTGAATGTTACAAGCATTGATGACCTGACAACGTCCTACAGCAAAGCAGTTGAGTGGATTGGAAAGCTTAAAAAGTTTCAGCTGTTATCATTGCATATTGACCCGAACGTTGCACCTGTTGCACAAGCAATCAAGAAACTACCAATCAGTTTGAGAAGCAAGATTGAAAAGAAATTAGATGAGCTGTTGAACGAAGATATTATTGAATCAGTGAATGGCCCAATGCCATGGTTTAATCCAGGTGTTATCGTGCGTGGATATGAGGCAAGCAAATGAAACCAGTAATTACGATTACAGCATCCAATTACAACTATTGAGGATATTATCGACAGCATGAGCAAAGGGAGTATTTTTAGGAAGCTTGATTTGAAGTAGGGCTACCATCTCTGTGAAAAGTGAAATTACAACATTCACAACTCGATCACAAAGGACTGTATCACTACAAAAGGCTAATATTTGACATGAATTTTGCCCCAGAGAAATATCAGTAAGTTATCCAGAAAGTGCTGCAAGGTTGATTGCACACAAAATATTTTGGATGGTATTATTGTTTATTGTGCCAAATAGAGGAGAGCATGACACTCTACTTCAGCAAGTTTTGGCCCAACTGCAAGAGAATGGTAAAGAGAAAATTATACATGTCACAAGTTATCTTTGTGGGACTTGTTCTGTCTGAAAAATAAATACCTAGGTCCAGCCCAAGAAAAACTAAAAGCTGTTGTCGACGCTCGTGAGCCAAATAATGTGTCTTAGTAAATTCCGATGCAAGGTTCATTCCAGATTTAGCAGCAATCTCTGAACCACAAAGAAAGGAATTCCATTCAAGTTTGGTGCTGTTCAGAAAGCAGCATTACAAACATTGAAAAACAGGCTAGCCTTGCACAGGCAGAATCACTTCAAGGCTATTTCAACAGGGTAGTAAGCTAAGACCAAAGTTCATTATGGGCGCTAGTCCAGTTAGATTAGGAGCAGTGCTTGTCCAAGAGCAAAATGGAGAAAACAGAGTAATCAGTTATGCAAGTCGCACCTTGATGGATGTCAAATGGATGTCAAACATTGCCATTTGCAGACCGAGAAAGAAGCACTGGGTATTGTTTGTGCATGTGAACAATTTTATATGTATTTATATGGTGTTGATTTTTAACTGTGGACAGATCACAGACTTCTTTAGTTCAGCTATTCAGCTCATTCCAGACCAGTCCTTATGTAAACTCCAATCTTACACCTTCACAATTAATTATTTGCCTGGCAGTCAGAAGCTACAACAGAAAGATAAAAAAGAAACAATGTTGCAGAAGATTGCATCTGTTTTATAGCCGAGAGCGCAGTATGTGAAAAAGTAATGACAACTGAAGAGATTGAAACAGAATCAGCAAATGACCATGAATTAGAAGTCAGAGCTTCGAGAGTGTATCAAGACAGGGGACTAGGAAAACCCTAAGTGTGTGTGGTACAAACCAATTAGAAGTGAACTTTGTGTTTTGAATAATAGGGACACCAGACTAGTTGTATGCCTGAAACTATGTTGATGTGTTCGTAAATTAGGTCATGAAGGTCATTTGGGAATTGTTCAGATGAAGCAGAGACAGTATACCAAAGGGGGGTGGCCTGGGATTGACAATGAAGCTGAAAAATATCGCACGACCTGCCATTTCTGTCAAGATGCTTATGGTTCAACCAATCCAGAACCAATGAAAAAACCTGTATTACCATAGGGACCATGGCAAGACATAGCTATTGATTATTTAGGGCCACTGCCTTCAGGACATTAAATATTGGCTGTAGTCGATTATTTCAGCAAATATGTAGAAATCGATGTTATCAAGAAGAATACTGCTGAAGCAGCAATTGAAAGCCTTGAGCAAATATTCGCTGTTTGTAGATTGTCTCATAGAATCACAAGAAATAATGTTCAATGTGTGTGTTTAGTGTTAAATATATACTACAGGCTACAATTTGTCTTTTGTATGGACTGGCAGGTATGGCCCGGATTTAGGCTTCTTTGACCCTAGTAAACTGTAACCATGTAAGCATGATCAGTGTTTAATTCATACAGGCCATAAAAAAAAGCCCCTCAACATCATCTACTTGGTATTTCTTATTGTTTTCTTGTTTTAAGAGATTATTCAAGTGAATGCCAATTGGTTATTTCACTAATTCCCACAAGAGATGGTGGTCAAAGAATGAGATTCAAACTAGATTCTAATGAGATTCTTTTGTATAACTGATCACCACGTGCGCTGAACTGGAACCTTATGAATACCACCAATTCTGTTCTGTACTTCCAGCAATTCGTCACCTTATCACAACTCTCATAAAATTATGATTGTGCGGTGGTTGTGCTATTTCACAATTATATTATCTCAACAATTTAGTCCTACATTTTGTTGTAGATCATATCAATAATGACAAACAAAATTTACGGAAACGAGAATACCAGCTTGTCTTTGTTCCAAGAAAGGTTAGTCTTAATTTATTCTTTTATTATTTTTAACTTTTAACAAACAACTTACAACAATTTATTTCCACTATCACATTACAAGTTAATTTTAAAAATAACGTTAGGTTTAACAAACTATAAATATCATCTAATGGTGGTTGGGCAACTAAGATAACTTTCAGCGATTGTGTACTTGGTGCCCATTTTATTAATAATTAAAATTAGGAAATGTTAAATAATGGAGAAAAAATATTGACACAAATATATTTCTTAATAAGAGAGATTTAAGGAATACATTGAGAATGAAAATAAAGGCATATGTTCGACATTTTGGAATCATCTTGACTCATTTTTAAGTTTTGATTTTGTTTAGACATTTTCTGCAAATAAATATGAAAATGTATGCACTAAAATACAGTGCTGGGCAATTAACGAATCAAACAAACACTTTTGCCTGAATGGAGTCGATCAGACAAACGCAAATGGTGCATGGAACTCGTTACAATCGTTTTCAAATAATGTATTGGAGGAGAAATTGGGATCCAAGATCCAGCAGAATAATGAGCTGAAATGTATGTTAAATAAGATCTACGATGAAATTTGCCAATCCTGCTTATCGCTCCGCTATTATGAAATTGTATGGATTCTGACTTCCTTACGAAAGACGACCTTTGAGGAAACTAATGGTCGTCTCACATGGAAGATATCCCATTTGTTGAACAGTTAATTTGATTAAAAATAGAAGAGTAACCAGGTATTAAAGACATATTGATATCTAAAAAGCATTCTCTGGTTTGAGGATTAAAAACGTAAGCTTTCGGCTTCCAGACTAAAGCCTTTAAAAAATATATACAAAATAGAAGTGTGAAATTTTTTTTTTTATGAAAACAGTAAAATAAAACTAAGATGTAAATATTACGACATCAAAATATGTACGGAAGTGTAAAAATATTTAAAAACGGTAAAAGTTATAAAATATTTCATAAAAAATTCATTATTTTAAAAGAAAGGAATGTTGTTTATGCTCCAAGCCATTGCCTAAACAATATTCCATTCTTTTAAAATAATAAATTTTTTATATATTTTATATATTTATTTATATGTTTTCATAAAAAAAAAATTCGCACTTCTATTTTGTATATATTTTTTCAATTCGCGCATTTTACCTTAGTTTTTAAAGGCTTTAGTCTGGAAGCCGAAAGCTTACGTTTTTAATCCTCAAATCAGAGAACGCTTTTTAGATATCAATGAGTTAATTTGATGTCAATGAGCACCTGTTGAACTTGTCATCTTGTCAACTATCGTTTTTGCAAAAACTGGTGCTGTGTAGAGGCCTAAACTTCCATAATCTACAGTATCACCAATAAAGATTAAATCCAGCTTTGAGAGACTCTTCTGGATATCAGAACCAATATTAGTGACGAATAAGAAAAAACTTGTTTTCTCCTCTCTTCGCTCTTTTATGGAGGAACTGCAACGATTAAAGCATACGTTTAAATATCTAAATTACCCTCATAGCCTAATAGATGAAATCACAAGTAATTTTTTCAATTCGGCTTTGAGCCGTTCTGTTGACCTGAATTTATCATCAAACGAACAGGAGAAAACTGTCTGGATCACTTTACCCTTGAAGGACAAGAAATCGACTAATGTTGTCCAAAGACAAGAGATTTAGTTGTCAAAACAGGTGGAAATGCAGAAATTGTGCCCGTCTTAAAAAGCACTCAATGCAAGTTCAAGACCATTTGAAACTCCACAAGAAAAAACTGGATGTGTTGTCTGTGAATATGAATATGAATGTGATCTGTGTGATTATATTGGTTTCACAACCTGGCACCTACACCAGCGTGTTAATGAGCAAATTTCCCAAGCGTCAGCGATTGGGCGGTATTTGACAGCAGAACATGGGATCACAAAACCAGACATTAGTCATTCTTTTAAGGCCTTAAAAAGGTGTAAAAAGAAATGCAATTGTCTTGTTTATGAAATGTTGTTCATTTGTGACCATCAACCACCACTAAACAAACAATCGGACTCCATTTGGGTAAAAGTCTTTGTTTAACTTGTTTGTTGCCCAGCAATATATTATAGCGCGATTTTGCATACAATCATGACTTACTTAATTTTATGGCTTACTGTTAGCCTCAATAGATAATTTTTCATTGTTATGTTACAGCTTTGTGTTTGTGAAATGGTACTGGAGCAAGAAGGTGTATTTGGAGGTGTGTAAAGGGTTTTTGCAAGAATTTAAATTGTCGATAGTTATTAAAGGCCACTTGTTCAAGTGCTGTCAAATGTTACCCTCTTTAAGATTAATAATTAAAAGTATATTGTCCTTCAGTAGCATCCCTGATGATGCCGTTGATCGGCGAATTCTTGAAATTTACATCTTTATCTAGCTCATTAGAATTTTATAGATATATAAAGTTTATTGTATTGTAATAATTGTAATTTAAGGTTCTAGTGCAAAAATGGCGTGAGTGACTTTTGATGAAGCTCTCAACTCTCACTAGATTATCTCCATTGTCTCTTCATAACTTTTGGGATTTTGTATATCGTATTTAGTCAGGGCTTCTGACATTTCACGAAAAAATATTGGAAATAGTGCAGCACCAGTGGGTAATTGCACGGCACTGCGTGGCAAGATATGTCTATTACGCGGCAAATTACGCGGTTTTTCACTGACCTTATTTTTGATAAGCATATGCATTACACTGAATGCCTGATACCTTTGAATGAGTTGTAATCCTCAAATTAGTAAATGGAGTTATTTTTTGGCTAGGAATTTTTTTAAATGTGTGAGTATTAGCTGCTTGTTCAGCAACTGAGGCTACATTTCTGGCAAAAAAGGTATTTATTGTCTCATAGAAAAACTATTTTAGTTATTTATTGTCTCATAGCAAAACTATTTTAGTCTTTGTAGAAAATCACTTTAGAATTGTATTTCTTTGCTATTACAGCATAGCAATGGTGTGCTTTAGCAGCAATGTAACAGTCATACTTAACTTTGACTTGTGTGCTACAAGCACTTCGAATTCAAGCAAAGTATGTTATCAAACCACACCATGTGTCTCAATAGACTCAAGTGTTAATACAATAACTGGAACAAAACAGCAAAAAAAGTTGCCATGTTGCTGTTTGCAAAACAATTTAATTGATACCTCCATAACTAAAGCTGTGTGCAAAAGAAGTGGCTCTCTACACTGCACTATGGTTAATATTATTTTAGTCTTCAGTTATTACCATTAACTGTCAATGCTACTACAATGTTAGGGGCCATCCATTTGACTTCTATTAAGAGGGGTGGGGGTTGGATGATGTCAGAAGAAAGTAGCCTGCAGTTGCAGTGCCTTATAAAAAAAATTCATGCAGCATACTAACCCTAGAAAAGAACACTTACAACCCTAGAAAAATAACATACCCCACACAAGGCCTTTGAGAAAAAAAAATCATGCCAATACAAAATCATCCAACCCCCCTCGCCCCCACACACAAATGGTTTGCCCCTTACGTATACTCAGCTCAATTCATATGCATTTTAAAAAATGCAAACATCTCAAAAAAAAATCTAGTCAGGTTTTGGCAAAACTGCAAGCTTTAGTTTGCAATGTGTAACATGGGAGCCAGAAATTATCTTCAACACATTAAATCGCATTGAAATAGCAATTCATATCACTGTTACCTATTGGCTATATATATATGTAGTGTACAATCATATATACTGACATGCTCGGTGCCTTTCAATCAGCCCTTGCGGCAGTGTCCGATATTTAGCACTACTCTCTCATAAATGTACGTAAAACATGTTCTTCTGGGTATGCATCAAGCAAATAAATTCAACACTATTTCAACATAACTGGTAAAACAAAACGATTGCTGCATGCAAATCTAAAAATGTAAAAACTAGAAGAACTGAAAATCACTGTTAATGCCTAGAGACTTTCTTCAACCACTTGTGGACTTGGTCTACCTCATGCAACTGTGGAAATAAAAATGGGCGAACTCCTTCAGTAATAAGAGGCCCATAAAACACACGGGAAATGTGAACTGTATCCACATCATCATGACCTGGCCAGGTGAACAGTTTCGCCCCACTGCTAACCGTTGCATGCAAGAACTTGAACTTGAACTTGTCAGCATCAACGATTTCTAGGGCTCTGCCAATATAATAGGACTTGCCATAGCTGACTGCATAGTAACTGTCTTGCTGGATCAGGATGTCATGGTCACTAAAACCTTGGAGTTCTTGCCTGTGCAGTTCTAACAACATGTGACTCCTAAAGTTTTGGAAACTGTCGCTCTCAGGAATTGGGTAGCCAAGGAGCAAGGACCTAGCATATGCACAAAGGAAAACGCCACAGTCAAAACTGTTTTGCTGTTGGGGGATTTCTGCTTTGGTGTTTGTAGAAAAGGACCACTGCTTTACATCAAGGCCGTTGTCAAGTTCCTGGAGTAAATACCATATCTTATCTTTAGCTTCCACTGCAGATGGCTTTGGGGCAGATGTTGCCAGGCTGTCCAGAACAATGACTTGTCTTTCTCTCATCATCACAACAACGAGGAACCAATGCTTGCTGGCACCTGAGTTGCATGGAACCAGAATAACGTCTTGTTCCATGAGTGGGGCTTTTCCCTTCAGCAGTTCTTTTGCAGGTCTGGTCCTAACTCCCTTTTCAAACTGTTCCCATCCCATATATTCAATTTTCAACTCCCTCTCTCGGCAAGCACAAGCAATGAGGCCAAAGTATGACTCAATGACAAAATTAGAAAGATAATTATCTTCATCACATACGTGACCTCCATGGAGACTTTGTAGATCACGTTCATCAATAACTTGGTTGCCATTGAACGTAACTGAACCATTCAACAAACATTCTAAAAGGGGTTCTTTGTGACTTGCAAAAGCACATGCCACTTGTTCCTTCAATTTGGAAGCTATCTCCTCAGGTAGTCCATAATGCATGGGGGCGTGATCTCCATATTCCTTTACTGGATTTTCTCCCATAAACTTAAGGAGAGATGTTACTTCAGGTGAGGGCTTCTGATTCATCTGGCGACCTTTCATTTTCTTCTTCTCCATTCCAAACTCTTCCAGATCTTCTTTCTTTCTTTTCTTTTCTGCCTTGGTAGTTTCACGTTCTGGGACTGTGACTGTTGAGGACTTGTGGGTTCCTGTCTTGTCCAAGACCTCAGGCTTGACGATTTTGTTTGTTTGCCCAACCATCTCATTTCCTTTGCAGTTAGCCATGTTTGTTTCAGGAGCCTTTCTAGCTTTCGTTTCTTTGCTTGTTTGTTTAGATAGTTGCTCGTGTTCCTCTTCAACTGACGACTTCACACGCAAATTCTAGTTCAAATAATGAAACGCCTTGATGGTGTTCTCCTCCAAGGACCTTCTCTTATCATCCAGAATATTGTTGTATGCGGAAAACGACCTCTCAACATCGTAGGATCCGAGGGTGGTCGTGCAGTAGCATGACGCCAACTTGTAAAGATCTGGCAGGTCTCTTGCATTCGATTTCCAAAATAGCTTGAGGTCAAGTTCCCCATCTCGGCTCTCTTTAACAGCCAAAGGCCCAATTACACTGAAATATAATTCCCATTCACTTCTTGAAACCGCTCCGAATCCGGGAATGATATTCATGGAGCCAAATCCTTCGCTTATTGTACCTGTGAGATTTCTGGGATCAAGCATTCGTACTTGCTTCAAAAAGTCCGCTGCTGGTTGGCCTCCCTCGATAAGCTTGTCTTGGGCAGCTGTGAACGCTGACTTGAACTGGGTTAGCATTGCTCTCTTCTCTTTGCTGGTGAAGTTAAGGTCCCCTTCAAAACAGTAATCAACGTCTTTATCCTGCAGACTACTGTTCACCTCAAGATACTGTAACAAACTCTCCATCTTGTTATGGGCATGGGTGGCGCGAGGCATCCTTTGTTGGAGGTAGTTTAAGTACATCATCAGAGTCGGGGCTTTGACTTTCAAGAAAGAAAGCTGGGATGTAGTTTCTTAAGGAATGCTTCATCCACGTACATTTTTTCCAAACGGATGAGGGAATTACTGGCAGTGCCTCGACTACGGCTGATTTCTTCAGCAACAAAATCTTTAAAAATTAAGTAGCAGTCAGCATGGTAGAGGACTGAATCGAACCATGCGCCCCAGCTTTTTGTGGTTGGATTAGGCGCCATTGTCACCTTTTCTCCAGGTCCGAGGGAGCTCTTAAGAAAATTGATAAAGCGACTTTTCCTTCTACTTGGTATGAATAACAGGTTGCGAAAACACTTCACAAACTCGGTTGCCTCTTTGAAACTCTTCTTAAAATCGCTTGCAACCAAATTCACAATGTGGCTGTGGCAAGTGATATGCACACAGAGGGGATATATATGCAAGAGAGAGTTTCACAGAATGCTTTCTTCATGTACGCCACATTGTCAGAGCTGAAAACACGTACATCGTCAAAAGCTATTCCATAATCAGTAACAGTATGGACAACTGCTTGGGAAACTGTTTTGTTGTTTGTTGAGCTCAAGAAATGCGAATCAAATAGGTACGCAATAGTTTTTCCCTTCGGGGAAAGTTCATCAAAGTCTAGTAAGACCACCATAACATCAAGGACATATCTCCATCATCACTGAGCTCATCTACCATAAGTGCCACACGTTTGTCCTTAACCTTCTCTTTCATTTCCGCCCTTTCAATTTGGTACACGTCAAACAAATAGTCTCGCAGTTGAGAATATCGTGGTATAGCCCCACCATTTGAAACTCTTGATTTGAGGAACTGTCTTACATAAAAGTTGTTCGATTTGTTTAATGCAATATTTGCAGCAGTGCAAACCCGAATCCACTCTTGGCAGATTTTGATTTTTTCCTCTTTTGCCGGGGTGTTGCAGTTTAGCACCGTCTTCAATGTGTGCTGTTTATGCTGCTTGCTGCTCTGGCTTCTTTTCTCTGCATTGCGTTTGTGGTTTTCTGATTCTAAATGCCGATCGATTGTTGCTTTCCTTAGATGGTCAAGAACAAAATTGCATGACGAACAGAACAACAAACCATCCTCAGCATGAAAAATTCCTGGTTGGTATTTTCTTACTCTGTCACAAGCAGTTATATTACTTGGAAGTTTTTTTCGCTCACTGACCAGAGGCTTAGACGTTTTAACCACAAACTTATCCATTAGGATCTAGGTCAGAACTTTTTTTCAGAGAACAGAACTAAAACTAAAACTACATTTTAACAGTGCAGAGATATAATCAACTTATTATTCTTGTGAAATCCACCAGTGATTTTTCTATCGTACTGCCAGCAACTGACATGGAATTTATTTTCCATGCACACATATCAAGAACTAGAATTGGCTTATTTCATCAGCCACTCAGGGACTGCTTTAGTTAGATTAAACACTAGTACCAGACTCCCTCTGCACTCAGGCTTGGCCATTGGTGTTCTCAAATACTGAAGGCCACGGGTCTAATTACCTGTTTTTCCTGGAGCAAAACAGCGAGTCGAGGTTTTATACTTTCAACTCAAAATTAAAACATGTATGCACAGTAGAATTTACAAGATTTTTAACCAGAAATACACATTGCTACTCTTCAATTTCAAAGGTTTAAAATATGCCAAATAAGCGTTAACATATTGATGTGAAATCAAATTTGGTCACACTTGAGCTAGGAAAGCATACCTCGCACGCTTTTTTCGTACGTTTACTTTTTCCATGCTTGAATGAACTTGCAAACACTTCTACTTGCCAACTGATCAGCTGTCATTGTACTGTCAATTGTACATGCTTCATGCCAATTCTCTCAGTCTCGTATTACAGTAACTATTTTCTCTTTGGCGCTGAGTAAAGTCATGGTTGAGTTTTGAAGAACAAAATTTCATTTTCTTTCTAATTTTGTTTTCCGCTTACCGAAACATTAAAGCGGCGCAAAGAAGGAACAGGAGGCGCCGCAATCTGCGTTATACATTACTCAGCAAGCTGAGGCAAAGAAGATTAAGAAACCTGAATGCTTCTTTTCTAACCGCTGTGTTAGTATTTACAGCTCAGCCTCAAGGTAAGGCTAACAAGTTACCGCCATGTTCCTTGGGATAACATTTTGTTGAGCATTGGCTTTCTGGCTCATTTCAGCCGGACTGGTCTTTGCAACAAATATAATTTATTAAAGCGAATTGAAAACGAACACCAACAACGTAAAAAAGGAACTTGACAGGTTTATATTTATGCAACAAAACAATACAGCTGTCATAGTTTGTTTACTTAGCATGTTTCTAGCATGGTTTCAACATTGGGTCGATTGAAGTTTTGTTTTTGCTGGTATCGCGTTTCATTCACATAATGTTAAATGTACGGTCTCCATGGAATTGGAAATGAACGAAAGTATACTTTCCCAGACCAAAGTGTGACCACACACTTTGTGCGAGCTACGAACGAACGGTAAGTAAACAATTTATTTGATAAAGACGTTTTCAAATAACACATTTAAATTTCTCAAGAAAGGAATTAAATACAAAAATAATAGTCTTTTAATTCAAGTTTTATCGTTCCAATTACGAGAAAATGTGTTGAAAGCAATTTTTTCTTGACACGTGCATCATAACAAAAACTTGATCAATAGCCAAAAAGACATGCCATGTTGATTACACAACCAATTCCCGA
>JAOBAY020031654.1:0-14257 GCA_025331085.2 Zoanthus sociatus | reverse complement strand
GAAAACTGCTTAGCAGGACTCCGAGACGAAATTTGTGTACCATACTTGGATGACGTCATTGTTTTTAGTCATACATTTGAAGAGCATGTAGAACACATAAGAGCGGTTTTACGGCGTCTCCGCGAACATGGTGTCAAGTTAAAGCCGCGGAAGTGTAGATTATTTCGAAGTGAAATCGTATGTTTAGGACGTATAGTTTCTGCGGAGGGCCACCGTCCAGACCCAGGGAACACTCAGGCGGTATTGGCACTTAAAAACAGTACACCATCCACAGTTGGAGACGTTCGGAAGTTACTTGGATTGTTGGGGTATCACCGACAGTATATTCCAAACTTCTCACAAACTGCTAAGTGCCTGTTTGAACTCCTACATGCGGGCTCAGATAGCGTTAGGAAAGGATCACCGGGCTCAAAAACTAAGATCACATGGACAGATAAACACAAACAAGCGCTGAATAATCTTATTAATGCTGTTACTACGCCACCTGTACTGCAGTATCCAGATTGGAATAAGGAGTTTGTGCTTTTTACTGACGCATGTAAAGACGGTTTAGGCGCTGCGCTTTACCAGGAACAGGAGGGTGTTCTTAAGCCGACAGCATTTGCCTCACGAACATTATCACCAGCCGAAAAAAACTATCACCTGCACTCAGGGAAGTTAGAATTTCTTGCACTTAAGTGGGCAGTTTGTGAACATTTCCGTGACTACTTATATTATGCTGATCATTTCACAGTTTTTACAGATAATAACCCTTTGACTTATGTACAGTCAACAGCGAAGTTAAATGCTACGGGACACCGCTGGGTTGCCGAGTTGGCAGACTTTAATTTTACAATCAAATATAATCCTGGACGCCTGAACTCTGTTGCAGATACGTTAAGTCGTATGCCATTAGCAAGAGAAGACATCGAAAAGGATTATGCAAGGACTACATGCCAAGATGAAATAAGCGCAACCCTAGCGGGTGTAACAGCTATGGATGGAAATAGACTTTCATGGATTATGGCTATCAGCGATAGTGCGAATATTCTGGACACATATCTTCCCTCTCTTCAGGACACAGAGGGGAGGCGTTTGACAACAGGTGACTTAAAAGTTGCACAGCAAGCCGACCGTGATATCGGTAGGGTGCTCACATTTATGCGGGCTGGTCAGCGGCCCACACGGCGTGGGCTTCATCATGAGACACATGCCACCCGAGTGCTTTTGAGAGAATGGACCAAGCTGAAAATAGGAAAGGACGGACTGCTGCGCCGACAAAATGCTGATCGCTCCCAACTTGTTCTTCCAGCGAGTCTGCGTATGCTTGTTTACCGCGAGCTACACCAAGAGATGGGTCATCTGGGGGCGGAACGAGTTACACAACTAGCAAGAGAACGTTTTTATTGGCCTCGTATGCAAGAAGATATTACGCATTTTGTCACTAAGGTTTGCCATTGTCTCAAGCAGCGCAAACAACACCTACCTACTCGAGCCCCAATGGAAAGCATAAGAACAACTTCTCCATTCGAACTGATATCCATCGATTTTGTTCATTTAGAACGCGCATCTGGTGGATACGAGTATATTCTTGTTATCGTTGATAATTTCACAAGGTTCGCACAAGCGTATCCTACACGGAATAAATCGGCTAGGACAGTGGCGGACAAACTTTTCAACGATTTAATCCAGCGCTTTGGATTCCCAGCTCGAATACTTCACGATCAGGGAAAGGAATTTTAGAACAACTTATTCTTGGAACTGGAGAAACTGAGCGGTATACTTCACGCAAGGACCTCGCCCTACCACCCGCCTTAACCCTATTCCTGTGGGAGGGAGGGGAGGGGAAGTTCAAACACCTTTCCTCCCGCCCTCTTGGTTTTTTAGATAATTTTTAAACAGATGGGATTTAAATCTGAAACGGTTGACTTTTCCTAAAACCTATCCAGGTGTAAGATGCAAAATAAATTATTTAGAAAAATTCTTTTCCCTCGAAACGGTAGATTCTGAACACGTTGTGTTGAACTATTGTTTTTGCAACTTATGGATGTATATTATCTAATGCAAATGATTCGAATACCCTATATTAAACCGTTGTTGCTTAAAAACGTTGATAAGGCCTTAGTAACCGTTGCTAAGGTAGCCCAAAAAGGTGGTTTTTAGTGTAGTTGACGGAAACGTATGCCACAATGAGTTATGGATTTTTAAGTGGTAATTCCTGGTGTCTTTAATCCTGATAAAATCTTCCATCAACTGGCTCGTAGCGTGAAAAACAATATCCTAACCTAGGCCAAAACTCCTTTAGACGGTAACCTGCTTCAAAACCATTCCCCGGCATATAGTGGCAGTAACACGGTTTACATGTACAGGTGCAATCAGGTGGTTAACCTGAGAAACTCAGACCAAGTAAAACTCACAACGGCGGACAAGTGAAAACTACTTTTTTAGTACAGAATAATGACGACTGTGTTTCAATGTGCAAAACTTTTACTGGGATTAATTTCACTTACCGAAGGCAAAACATTATCGCTGTAGAAAAACCCTTTACGTAGTCCGAGATCCCGCGGATGTGTTAAGCCTGTAGCATTGTTGAGCTCACAGATGTGTGGACCAGCTTCATTTGTGGATAAGTGTTGCTGATAGTTGATGGACTTGCATTTGTCATTCTTCAGGCATGCATGGCCACAGTCTAACTGAGATGGCGCAAAGATACTTGTTATCACATGATCCCTCAACGCAATGTCTGCGAGAAGAGGACATGAGGATATAACAGATTTATCGCTGACTTTATTATTCACAATGTCTTTTAGGTTAACATATTCTTTTGAAAGTTCAACTCAAGAACGAGGCTAGTAAGGCTAATTTGAATGAAAACAAAAGAATACCAAAATCACCACCATTTATGAAAAAGGTCTATACAAGCTGAGGTTGCATGCCATTAAACACAGCAAAACAAAACAAAGAAACGAAAATATTTTGAGTCCATATAATTACACTAGCTTCAAAACTTAAAAAGAACAGTATCATACTTATTGTTTTCATATTTTCAGATGAAGTAAATCTAACAAGACGATTTAAAATGCAGACTTTTTACGTTATGAAAATCTATCAGAGCAGTTGGTTTGTTCTTTTTACCTTCTCTTTCGCAGTTGTTGCACTAAATTGCGTGATCATTCATAATTTCATTGTTTACACCGCGGCACAAACTCAGTCTCAATAATCATAACCGCGACGTTCATTCATAAATTCATTGTTTACACCAATAATAATAGCAAATACTTTATTTAACGTCTATTGCGAAGGAAGTGGTTGCCCATTCTTCCTAGCCAAAGGCTAATCGCTCGACTGCTCGGATCTTGGCGTGAAAGTTGAATTTGCAGGGTTGAGGAAAACCGGAATACCCGGAGAAAAACCCTCGAAGTCAGATTGAGAACGACATCGGTGCGGAGCCTGGGAATCGATCCCGGCTCGTAGAGGTGGAAGGCGCAAATGATGACCAATATACGCCAACCTGATTCTACAAAATAATCAGAGATGAAATGGCAGGAAATGTATAGCAAAGTCCTTTTAAAAGCCTTGCCAACGAACTCGACCATACCTGCACATCTATTCCACGAAAACATCCACGTAACAAGGAATAATGTGATAGTATATTATATGCGTTCGGTGTGTATATATAGAATAAAAGAAGAGAAAACAATTTTAAGCCCTTGGCGGGAATCGAACCCCACATCTTCGGTTACTAGCCCGACGTGTTGACCACTACAGTATAAGGACTAACCACGCTGGAAACGCAGCCAGTTAATGTAATGTATAAGGTAACTGCAGGAATCCCAGGGTATTATTTTCTCTATGGATAAGTTGAACACCGTAAATTTGGGTACGCATAGAATTAATGAAATGACATAAAAGTATATGAAATGCGTCCAGACTACTGAAAGAACCGTTTGCCCTATATCACTCGCCAAAGGCGAGAATTTTATTGCTGTAGCTACATGAAGTCCATGACTACCTATTTTTTAGATAAAGGGAAGGTTGGCGCCACACGGTCCATTATATTCAAAGAAGGTTTAAGTCCAAGGACCTTTTTCTTTATAATAGAGATTTTAAAATGATAAGATCCGTATTCAGAAAATGTTAAGTCTTATGGTTCACATTTTTAGTTGCATGCAAAATGTATAGGCTGTTTCCAATTCCTGTATAATTATATTAACTGACAATATATACTATCAAGAATTTGTTCATTGTAGTTATCCATGTTTATTTATCTTCTTTATCTCAGAATTAGTTGATTTGAGCTGCTTGCAACCTTTTTTAACCTTTTTCCCGCCATTGAAAATTGCGATTTAAGCGGAGTTGTGTCACGTAGCTAGAACAATGCTTACACACCGGCGCGCGGTGCGCGGTGCGCGGCCGGGTGTGTATAGACTCATTAAGATGTCGCCAGAAACGGAGAGAGTTTAACTGGAGACATCGAAAGGATTTAGGAGCCCATATCAGTAATAAAAAATTCATTATCATATGAATGTCTGCTTAATTGCAGGGATGATTTGGTGAAGATATCTTTGTCGTTTATTATCCAACAACGAGAACGTGATTCACGATCCACATGCATAGTCAATTTGTTGTCACCGATTCAAGTTAGCGGGTAAGAATTTCCCGAAAACGTCTCTCTACAATTTTATACCACCGTAATGAAACTTACTTATCCAGAAATGACTTTCCATGTTGTTTGGAAAAAGATTTTTTAAATTTTAATCACGTTTGAAGATTGTTTTTGCAAACTTTTGCGTAAGTGGCATAATAAACAAATGTTGTCAAAAATGTTATTCAATATTTTTTAAAACAGGTAACATACATGTGTGTCTTGATTATAAAAATGGTCTCCGAAATCCATGCATGCACCAAAAAAGTTTTGCCCATTCCCAGAGTCTAAAGGCTCTCTTTAATTTTTTGACTTCTGTGGAATCTGGAACTTTGTCACAAACGTTTTATATTGCAGATGAAAAGGTTCTAATGTTACTCATGTAAAGTAGTGATTGAATAGGACCGCGGTTATCTAAGGATTTCTGCGAGTGCCGTTGTAAAATATACATGGTGACAATAATAAAGCGGAAAAGAAAGCAACCATATTCATATTAACATACTTGTAAAATAGTTTCCCAAGACATTTGATCTGACAAAGTTTGAAAATTTTCGATTTTTAAAATTACGCCTCTGACATTGGTTCTTAAAATTTTCAAACTTGATCGTCAGCGCTTTGTTCCGTTCACTTTAAGGATAGCTGCTTTGAATACAAGCCAATCGCATTCCAACTTTTTAATTCAAAATCAAAGGAAGCATAAATTGTTTTTAAAAGTTGTGAGATTTGGTTTTCTTAGAGTCATCTACAGTAAAGTTTTGCCGCTGCAATTAAAAGACAGTTCATGGTACATGGCGGCCAGTATATATGGTATACTCTGTTGCCTCAATGCTTCTGAAAATAGAATCACGCAATTCCTTGACAGAATTTTCATTTCGATATACTTTTGCAACGTACAACAATTTTGATTGTTTTATGAGTTTATAGTTTTGTAGCTGATGATAAAAATGATTTTGTGAAGGATAAATTATAAAGACGTCAGGTTGATTTTTCTATGTTTAGTGAAATTTTATCGTGAAGAATCCAGCTTTTGATAAATGTTAATAATTTACTACTCATATCGTTTAGTAACTAGTTGATACAAAGTTTTTGATTAAAAATATTTTTAAATATTTAAAAAGCTTTAAAAAGCTTGCATATCTTCAGCAAGCATGTGGAGTTCGAGTTATTTAAAAGATTTGTGGAAGTCTTTATTTACGTAAGTGATAAGAACACTTGAGTTCCAATAACGGACCCTTGGGCTACACCAAAACAAACACACAAGGGCTCTGTGTAGATACAAACTTAAGAATTCTCACAGACTTTGCCATGGTTTTTACCCGTGTGTGAAGGCACGGAGAACATGTTTTATCTATCTTATAAAATATTATTTACCAACTTAACAGAAAAAAGAAGATATACGATAGATACAAACTGCTTTCTCTCATACTGAGTAAAACCCAAAATATATCCTATTCCATAATGATAAAAGGACTCGGTGAATAACTAAGGCGAATTCTTTTCTATTACTAATATAATACCTACAAAGATCCCACTTCACACTTGCAAATAATAAGACGCTGAATACATCGTCTACTGGGCTGCCTGTGTTCCTGACTGAAGCAAAATGAAATTCTTTTTAAAATTACAATGTCCTAATTGCAAGAGTCTAAGCTTACCTAGCGAATTATATATTTTTTTTGATTGAGTGTTATAAATACTGCAGCAGTCTGATTTAATAAGCTCCATATAACAAAATTCCGTGATGGCGGGTTCTGAAAGCTTTCCCCAAGCCGCTTACCAAAGCGAATTTCTCGAACCAATCAGTGTGCGAATCCATTGCCATATTTGGTAAACCTTGGCCAAGAACTCCAATTTCTCACTAATCTTTGGCTATAAAATTAAAACTGGTTTACCACAGGCAACCCAGTAAAATGAAGATTTTCTCTACTTCCAATAGCACTCGGGATATGTTCTGTACTGGACAGTGTTTCATGGTTTGTTGGTATTTTATAGTATTTGATGTGAAGCCAAATTGCTAAAAAGAATTCAGTCTTTGCAAATTCCGTTAAACTTGATTTCTGAACTGATTAAGACAAAGTTGTTGTGTTAAGGCGACTTCCGATTACTACTAAGTATAGTTTCTGATTTATGGCCCTGCGGGCAACCCACATTTTAGATGGATCTTGCTCGAATTTCAGACTAGACGCATAGCTACGTAAGCTCAGGTTTTCTTTCTTTACAGCGCGCTGTAAAATCCTGATAATGCACAGCTGACAATAGCCACTAGCTCAATAAGTTTCAGCTGAAATATTTTTTGGTATACCCTTGAAGAAAAACTAAATAAAAACTTCTTCTATCGTTGTGTCTATTCTTATTAAGTTTACAATCATTTTTATGACATTTTTTACCTTTATAGACAGCCGGCTTGGAAGACTTCGGTCCGTACTTAGATAAATACGCTTGTAGGCAAACTCTACTACTGGAGAGATAGTTTTAAAGATATAAGCTTAACATGATTCTCAGTAAGTTCACTTGTAAAGGTTCGCTCGTCAATCGCTCTCTCGTAAATTTCACTGACCGACCTGTTCCGATACTAGACATTTTTAGGGTTGTTCTACTGCGAACGGTGTGTGGTGGTTTGTTTGTATTTTAAGCGTTCTAGCTTACACTGAGCGACGATAGCTTTTAGAATTCAGCTATTACTGTTTGAATCATGTTTTGCAGGTATCATCGCACGCATGCGCTGTAGCGAACTTCGGTTTGTTGCTGAACGTAATAAAAGACAAAAAGAACGAAGCCCAATTTGTACAGAATTCGGGCAATTCTTTGGAAGCCCGAAAAATAATAAAAGATCATTTGTACAAGAATATAAAAAGTGCACTTTTCTCATGTTTGAATGGACAGCAGTAACAGCTGAACGATCGGATAAAAGTTTGTCAAAAAGCCTTGCAATTTGTGCAATAACTGATCTGACAACGTGAAAAATACAAAACCGAAACTTGATGAATACTGGTATAATGGCCCGGTAAAAGATTGTACCGCATGATGTATTTTTACATTTCGTTTTCAAATTGTGACATTTCAGATATTATTAGTCTTTTTCTAACAAAAATTTTTATACTATTTTTGATTGATCTCGATATTCTGATTCAACGTTGGCGATTATATTGATCGTACACGGTTCTGTACTGGTGCAAAAGCGCTTTGTTTGAACCAAATAGAAGCTATTTCATTTAATTTTAAGAACAATTTTGCAGTTTAAAACATCAGTGTTCACAAAAGTCTACTTGAAAAACTGATTTGACTCAACTGCTTCTACACAAGATCGGTACAAAAAGCGCGAAGAAGAATATGGCTAATTAAAAGAAGTTTATCTTAATTTGTTCATATTCTTATGTCGTAAACCGCAATTTATCTTTCAACATTTCCAAGTCAAAATTTAGATTGTTTTTAAAAAATACTCTTGGTGTTTTTCAAATAATATGGAGAACTAAAGACTACCAGACGTTATTCCTATCCAAAACTAACACATTTTTAATTCTAAATTTTCAACTTATCTTAGTTCCTGATAAATGAATCAGCATTATAAATAATTTTTTGTATCACCAAACAAGCGGATTATTGCAAATTGTGTTTTTTTTATTTGCCACGCAACTAATCCGAAGACCTACTGATTTTTTTTGATAGTTTATTGTAGGAATCTTTTTTCTTCTTAAACAAATGCATGTTGTAGCGCTCACAGACCAATCTATTAGGAAGACTCTGGAAGATATTTACAAATATACAAGCTTTTGTTAAATAAAAGTAAAAACACGGTAAGTGGTTAGTAATTTTTAAAAACAGATTTCAATATCACGTAAGAGAGAGACTGACCGCTCGTTAGGGGCATACTTCCTGTCAGATGAAAAATAAGATTTCCTTTACTGAGTTTCAGATTGTAGCTTTTGTCACTTTTGGGGTTTTCAGTAGTCGGCATTATTATTCTGAGATCTAGCTAAGCAGCGTAATCTGATTTTATAGGGTAGAACAGAGCCCATCGCTATATGATATCAGAACAGCTCACCTGTATCTCATGCAACTGATTTGATGGCAACAATTAAGTCGAAACAGAAGAAGTTAATATGATATCTGGTACTAAAACGAAAGTTCAACCTTTGACAAATTGGAAATAAGCAACAACAATGCAAAGTCAATAAAGGAAAGGCAAAAAATATACGTTTTGGAAACGGAGTACATATTGTCATTTATTAAAAAAACGGCCGCTTTTCTTCAAATGCACTGCATCTAAAAATAGATCACAAAATGTTTATTTGGGGACCTTTGTCGGCAACGGAAAGAGCAGAATATAATTGTGTTAATAACGTTTTTCAACGAAGAAACATTTGACTTGAATATTTTGCTCATCGTCATTCTATTTAGATACGCGTGGAAACAAATTAAACTACAAAGAAAAATACAGTTATTTGATTTGGGCTCAGAGATATGTCATTGATTATTATAGATTCTGTTAGAATATTACACCATTCACTTGATTGAAGATCTCAAATATTAAAAATCAGCATTAAACTTGGGCTAAAAATTGAAGGTCAAATCCGCCACGGCGGGGAAGGGGTTGCCCCCTTTTTAAACAAACGTTATGCAGTTCAGTGCAATTGCCTTGATTCCTTTTGACTTTCTTCATTTGTCAGTTTTTAAGCTCCTTTTCCATTCCATCTGAAGATGCATAATAAATGCGAAGCATATATCTAGATGTTTTCAATACAGGAATCAACATAAAAGTCTGGCGCCATAAATTAGACAATGTTTAGAGGCAATTAAATATATCCAGAAGTAAAACTCTCCCTCTGGTAAGTTTAGTTTCGTATGCATTTCCGTTAGCTCTGCCGCCGACCAATTTACTAAAATTTAACACGAGACATTATAAAAGTTGATACTATTTGTGCTAATTAAACGTTTGTGTACAAACCAGGGGGAAAATAACAATTAAACATATTTAAAATTTAACTATCAGAACCACATGCCAAATTCAAAGACTGACTCTACAAATGTTAAGCTATTAGATAAAAGATTAACGTCTCTGCCACACCTAAAACCATTGACAAAACAAAACGTATCTACTCAAAATTTTTCTAATGTTCGGTTGAAATTTATGCATGATTCATAACTGTGGAATTCTGAAAGGAGAAAGTTACAGTTTACCGTCTCGGTTTCAGCAAAACTTGAAAACTTAATATCGAAAACTTAATATCGCAAATTGCGGAAATACGGTTTCCTCCGGTTTATGGCACAAATGTATTTGACAAGAAAATCAAATAAAGAAAATTCGGCTTCGCTAGCAACAGTCAATAATTTGTTTATTGAAGTGCCAAAAACGACACTATATTGTGAAGCTTTTGTAAACACAAGGGTTTCGTATATTGCCATTTGAAATGAATACGTCTCTTAGGTTAACATTAAAAACGTGCATTACTGTGCAAAAACAGAGCAGATCTTGGTGTGATTACGCAATAAGGCAAACTCTACAATTTAGCACTTGGAAAGTCCTATATCTCTTCCTACATGAAATCAATCCCTAAAACATGCTGAACATAACTTTGGGAAGCAGACTTCACTAACCAAATAGTTTAAAACGTCTGAAACGCAGAATAAACTATTCCATGTAAATTTGCATCCCTAAAACAGTATGAGCAAACCTTTTCTTTGATTATTAAGAGTTTTCCTAAACTATACAACAATTGCGCTCTTGAATCGCAACACTAGTTTCGAGTATTTACCCAAAGATTAACAAGCATCATTCAGAAAAATACGTTTCCTGTGACGTCGGGGCTTTTTTTAATGTTTGAACTGAAATTAAGTACTTAAGAATTGACTTTTTTCCAATACTGATAAACTTTATCAATCAAACTATTGGGTTTATAAGAAATTGTAATGCAGTGATCTGCTGTTATCCAGCTTATTAAGTTGTGCGTAAAACTAAAACTGAATATGACGGCACATTCATAAACGTTGAGCTCTACTTTACTGAAGTTATTAATCTTCTTCAATCTTTTTAATTACCAACCTTTTACAAAGTACAAGACTATTTAATACTTATTTCCAGTTAAATAACCTAAAACTATTTAGGTTGTCCCGATTTCTGACGTACGTACAAATTCTTTATATACCACTGGCTAAAGTCTACGTCATGTTCAGAAAAATGAGTCTAATTGGGTGCCAAGTAACCACCCTCCTTATATAAGTATGAGTCGCGTACGTTATCCGGATTTTTTTTTTAAATCAAAGTTCGCGATGGAATGCACTTGTTGCAGCTTTCGTGTTCCGTTTGCCTTGCGCATTCCACCTCCAATGGCTTATCAGAGCTACACATCAAATCATCTACGCACTAAAATTCATTTTCCGGACGCATTGAAATCTACTGCGGCTGATGGCCTGCACACAGAAGAGAGGGACCATAACCCAGTGTTGCTTAAACTGCAACGTGATACCAGGCACTTTTACCCAGGAAATTATCCATTCAAAACACATTTAAGAAGTGGAATATCTTCTGCTCAACACTGCTGCTATGCTGGGTGTCTTTCCTCCTACTCGACCTCCAGAGCCCTTCCTCAGCCAGCATTCACATCGATTTATCCGCGGACATTTTCGGCTCAACGAGTAGACATCCCATTTTCCAGTAATGAAGGCACCCGTAAGGCTTTAGCTTTTCCTGTTCAAAGAATGTCTTCATCTTGGAACTCCGACCAGATTCCACGAGTAAACAACAATCGTCAAATGTTGTTAAATGGTGGGGAGCCGTCTGCATTTAGCAGAGCCAGCAGCCGTGGAAGGAGATATTCAAGACACCAAAATGCTTGGGGAGGGCCGACGTACACCGAGCTAATAACAAAAGCGATCTTATCTACTCCAGAGTGCAGAATGACACTGGCCTCTATCTATGAATGGATTTCGGATCACGTACCTTATTTTGCAGAAAGAAGGGAGTGTAAAACATCCGAGGGCTGGAAGGTAAACGAACAACTTCTTTAAGCTTAAACTCGACCTAAAAATTAACAATCTTAAAACTTAGGTTTTAATTTTGATCTAACAGAAGAAAATCTCCAAAAGGACAACTGAAAAAGCAGACAAAAAATATTCAAGACAGAGATGGCTTATTTCAATTGAAATTTTGATTTAAGAAACGTGTTTGGCAGAAATTTACGCCTTCTTCAGTGTCTAACTGCCAATAATATAAGACTGGCTAAACAATGTAATTACAATAAAATTGGATTTTTATAGCATTTTTATTGTCTTATATTTCCCTGATTTTCCGTTTTGATATAAATCACTTCAAAATTTTTATGCTCTTATCTTTGCTTGTAACAATTCACGCTCATAGTCATTGTGGTAGTCTAAACTTGCGTGAGATACTTATAATAATTATTTCAATTATCTTAACACTGAATATACCGTTAGACACGATGCAATTATAATTGTTCCGCCGCAAAGAATAAACATTAGGACTGCCTTTAGTTAGTCTTTTGTTGCGTGACTTTGGTAATAATTGAATATCTATAATATCTGTTTGTGACTAAAATTAGCTCGGGATTATAAAAAGATAAGCGTTGTATATGCAAACTTGAAAAGATTTCGCCTGAAGCAAATTTTTGTTCCGATAACTTTTGAGCTCCTCAAAATGCACAGTTTCATTTTCTTTTGTTAAAACGTTTAAGTGCAGATATCTTGAAATGTTTACTGACACATCAAATACAGAAACATATGTAATTAAATATCAACTTAGTGGTTTTGAATTAATCAAAGAAAACTAATAGATTTATTTTATAGTTTCTATGAGGTATCAAAAATGTTTCCGTTATCTTTGTAACAATTAATCCACGGTCAAATTGTTTGACATGTGCTAGATTTAGAAAAAAATTCATACTTTGTAAATAATATACTAAGCTAAACATTTTATAAGTGTACTCCAAAGAAAAATGTTATTTCTAAGTGAAAAAATTATTCAATAAAATTGAAGACTGTTTGTGTTTAGCAACACTGATTTACAACAATGATTACCAAATATTGCTCGCGCAATTTTAAAATTGCTTAGTGAATAATTATTCTATTGTGTCTTTTGAGATTTTAAGTTCAACAAACATAATTTTTTAAATGTACCAATTTATTAGCAACGTGCTTTTTATTGGCATTGTGAAACAGCCCCATTACATGAAAACTGAGTTCCATACGCATCATTTGTATTTTAGTCAAGTTGGTAAGGTGCCAGTCTATCGTGCGGCAGGCTCGGGTTCGATTCCCGGCCGGATCAACACTCAGGGTCTTGAAATAATAGAGGAGAAAGTGCTGCCTTTGCTCTAACATCTTCAAATGGTTAGACTTTCACGTCTTCTCGGATAAAGACGTTAAACGTAGGCCCTCGGAGACATATCTGTGTTTTTATGTGTGTGTCTGTCATGTGAAAGGTCTCCGTCCACCTTAGAGTGGTAAAGATTGTGTCCCCAGTAGGCCTTTGACCAGCTAGAAGTCTTGACACCTAAATAAATACTCTATTATTATTATTATTATTATTATTATTATTATTATTATTATTGTTATATATTATATGGTAAAACGTTTAAGAGAACAAACCGCTCGTACTCAACTCCACTTAGTTTGTACTTGTAAACAGTGTAAAGACTTAACAAAGATCTTTCAGGAATAGGTAATTCAAAGTTGTTGTAAATCTTTGTACATTTTGATCAGTTTAAAGTACATCATACATTACTCCAATATTGTATTTATCTTACAGAATGCAATTCGCCACACTCTGTCTCTCCGCAAGCGATTCATCCGAGTTCCCAAGACGGACGGCGGCGCTACAAGTTGGTACAGTTCGTGGTGGACCGTAAGCGAACAATACTTAACCAAACAATCCACACTCTCTGGTGAAACGACTACTATAAAAGGAAGAGACTTTGTGTTTTCTAGCTTCCAGCCTTTGCGGATAACAAAAGGCATAAAACCTGTTGAAACAAGTTTCCCAGAAAGCTGTTCGAAAGAATGAATAAACAGGCTTCATTAGTTTGTGCGACACATTAACTTACGGGTTTAGGTAGGATAACTTCCAAAACTTGGGAAAACACTTAAATTTGGTTTATACACTAGCTATGTTTCTCAAAAGATTTGTGTGACCCAAAAGTAGTTTCCAAAAATGCCTTACAGGCATTCCTTGTATTTTATGTACATACATTAGTGTTAGGGTTGTATAACTGAGACAGCGATATTTATTTTATCGCTATACAGCTTTTCCTGCGGGGGGTACACTTAAGCTTTAGCGGACCTGTGAAATGCACGTGCTTATGAAACTTGACACTAAAAATGGCAGTGACATCTTCTGAACGCACGTGATGACTTCAAAATTGTTTCGAAACACTTTATTCTATTCCGCTGATTTATTTATTTATTTATTTTTTATAACAGCAATATGGATAAGAAAACATGAAAAAGTCGAAAAATATCTATCTATTTGTAGTCCCGACATGAACGGCTGTCCACTTTCTTTCTTTTATTTCATCCCTTTTTGATTGTTCTTATTTTGCCGTATCTAATCCATCGCAGAGCTAACCTGTTATGGCTCTCACAAGACTGATATCATTTACCTACCCCGGATGGATGGAAAAC
>JAOBAY020031625.1:0-14263 GCA_025331085.2 Zoanthus sociatus | reverse complement strand
AATCAGCAAGTGAAATAGATTTCACCTAATAAAAAATAGGCTAAATAACATAAATACTTTGCCACGTTACAAAGAATACAGTATTCAGTTTCAATAATCGTCTATATAGACAGACAGATGGATGTGGAATGGGAAACCCCATCTCGCCTGTTCTTGCCAATATCTTCATGACTAAATTAGAGACAGATGTAGTTGGACAAATCAACCCCCCTTACTACGATAGATATGTAGATGACGTTTTCTCCATAAGAAAACAAGATGAACCACATTGTTTATTAGAACAACTGAACAGCTACCATCCAATATTCAGTTCACAGTCGAAGAAAACCCCAACCATTTCCTGGGAATAGCTTTTTCATATGACAACAATGAATTCAAGCGTCATGTATATCGAGAACCAAGAAAATACCCCACTCACTGGTCATCACAGGTACCTAAAACTTGGAAAAGAAACGCAATCACCGGAGCTCTCCACAGAGCGAAACGTATTTCTACTAGTTTTAACGCAGATCGAATATACAGTAAAAACGCTTTATCGAATATACTTTTGTTTTCTTTTTCATAAGCAAGAGGAGGAAGAAAAGATAATCGCTGATTATCTTTTCGATGAAAGGAGAAAAATTTTCATTAACTTGCCGTATTGTACCTCCTCGACGTTTCTTGAATAAACTTAATCAGTTCACCGACGGAAACTTTATGTTCATTATTCTCTGGCAAACGAGGAAAACCAAGAACCTTTTCCAATTGAAAGACACCAACAAACATCCATCGTCAGTCGTTTACACCTATATTGGTGAAACAATAAGAAATTTCGTTGCTCGGAAAGCTGCATGAACATGAGAATCCTCTGCACAATTCACAACCTGCACCGCATCTCTCAAGTCATTCAAGTCATTCTTACACATGGAACATTTTTCAAAAAAAAAATCTTTATTTAAAAGAAAAATAATAGAAGGACTTTTAATTGCACGTGAACAACCCAGCCTTAATAAACAAGTACAAAGTTTTATCGCAAGCCTGTATCCCTCGGGTATTACGTAAACCAACTACTTAAACTTGTTGTATATTGTAAATAGATTATTCTGAAGAAGACTTTTAGCCGAAAACGTTCTCTTCTATTAGTCAATATCACTGACTAATTTTTATCCTTGTTTTTAATATAGAAAGACAGTAATAATAGAAGTAACAGTGTTTAGACAACAATATAAAATGCAATGACGTGTAAAACACTCCACAAGCAAAGAGAAAAATCGACCTTGCGTCGTTTTCCCTCAACACTTTTCTCGTGTTGTTGTATGTTATAGCGTTTTATATTATCCTAGAAACACGCGCGACGCTGTTTTATTCCCTTGATACATGTTATGAATACGTTTGTCATTTTGTGTCGTCTATTTATACTGTAGGTTTGCTATAGAATCGTCCTGTTTTTCTTCTATGCTTAGTAACTATTCATGGATTGTCAATATAAAACATTTATGGCATTTATCATATTAACAAAAATATGAGATAGGTAGAAAGATAATAACAGACGGACAGGCGGACAAGTTTATAACTCGATGCAAAGTCAACAACCATCCCAAGGGCATCATAAAATAACCGGTTACTAGGCAGCATGCCACAATCTAAGATCAGGCATCCAATCGTCGCATAACTCAGTCGGTGTAACTAATAGATTTAACAGTTTTGTGACCATTTAATATCATTAGTTATTCAGTTTTTATACGTCGTAGTTATTGTGCCTCTGTTTATTATTGCACTCTGACCGCCCTTTAATTCAGTTGTTAAATTACTCAATAGGATATATCAATAATCACCATCCATAGCTAATGATAATAGATATTTTTATTCAGTTTGTATATATTTTCGATCCAACATTCTGTTTTCAAAAATCTGTTTCTGTCAAGTTCCATTCATAAGCTTTTGAAATTCAGCCTTCGTTGTAACGATACTTCCTTGACATATTATAAAACAAAGCTGATTTTTAATGATCCTCTCACATCATATCTCTTGAGGCATCCTAAACTGAAAAAGAACACAAACAGTTATCGTATGACTTTTCTAAACCAATCATCAGCAAAGATTGTTTAAAAGAAAAACAGAATATAAAAAGGATTCATAGGTTTCGGAGGAGGAAAATTTATATCTTTCATTGAGACAGAGCTAACTGGGCTCGTTGATAATAACACTTAGAGTGTCAATAACAAAAAATGATGCGTTTGGAACTTGCTCTTTCAACTTACTGGATACTTCTCATATGTTACTTAAACAGTGTTTTATACAGTTTAATTATACAAGGGGTTTTAATTCTACTGGTTTATATTTCCTTTAAACACTCTTTACAGTTATGAACTAAGTATCCGAGTTGATTGGCTGCTAGTATTCAGTACTAACGCGCATGTGCAATCTGTGCTTGAGGTTATTCATCAAGCCACGTCAATTGATATTAAGTACTTATTGATGCCCTTGGTTATCTAACTTGGGAATCCGAGTAGGGTTCGGTAAGCTATACCGAGCTAAAAAATGCCCAACCGAGGAAGCTTGCAAGTTTGGAGTTCATGCTGACGTTTTACGACTCCGAAAAAGCTAACCAAAAGGTAACACCCGATGTTTACTACACTAAAATGGGCTCACTCACACACCACCCAGACTTAGTATTTTTGTTATAAATATAAGCAATAATTCTTGCTACCCTTTTGACGTAACAATTTTATCTAGCTGTAGGTATTTATATTGGTAAATTCTATGACTTTAAATCTGGTGTCATTGTTCATTGCATTGCATATTGTTGACAATGATCGACATAAAAACGAATGTCATTGTTGGTATTGGAGCCGTTGTGTTCCGTATTTTACATCCCCGTCTAAAGGTTGGCTTACCATATTCAATTGTTGATCTTGTTTGATTTTCCTTTTCTTTTATTTCGGGACTTGTGATCTTTTTTGACCAAAGCCAAATCCTTGTTGAGGCATGGAGGATCGGGCCAGAGGCAGACCATAGACTGGAGCATGAACTGAAAGAAAGAGTTCACAAAATTTGGAAACACTTGTTACTTTCATAAAATTAACAACAATCAATTTCATTTCAACCATCTTACCTGATTCCTTTTTTTATCAGATTTTTTGCGCATAGAGATCTTACTTTTGTAATGAAAAACTGAGTGAGATGAAACAGAAAAACGTGGTACGCGTTTCTTTCATATGCCTTTTTTTTCTGCTCAATTCTTATTTAAGTCGGCTTGAAACCAGTGCAGAACCGTGTACCAACGTTGGATCAGAAGATCATGATAAGTCAGAAATAATATCAATGTAAAATACAACTATTAAAAAGATGGACTTGCAATGACTGACCTTAGTACGTGAATAATAAAAGTTGAGCAGTGCGTGCAATAATTCGACTGACCATCATTAGGTCAGTCTTCATTTGGTTTAATAAGAACATTTTAGTAAGAAATTTTTTTAAAAATGTTTTAGAAAAAAAGGACAAAAATTACAACCATCTTAAGATAGTATTGCGGAATATGAAAAAAGATACGATTTGAAAAAAATGAATAACAAGTTTTAACATCTGTTGTATCTTCAACTCAACTCGATCAATAATTGAAACTTTAGACTTGGATTTATAGTTTAACGCTATAACCTTATATGGTGTTTGCTAACCTTGATGCGGTTAATAAAATTATCATTATCAAGAACTATATATTGTAATTCTAGATTGCCTTGGAGAAAAAGCTAGATGCTGGTAACAAAATATATTTTAACAAATGCTAGGGTAAGTTTACCTCCTTGCATCATTGGCAGAGCGGCTGATAATGCGGGCGAGTACGACTGTACAGCTGGGGCCGCTACGAGTGGTGAGTGAACTAATGGAGAGGCAGCAACCAGGGGCTGGTGCAATGCAAAAGGAGATATCGCAGGCGTAGCAGGTACAGCGGCTGGCATTAACGAACTGGCGGCGGGAAAAACAGGCACTTGGCGTCTAGATCTGCTCCTTCCTTTTTTAGCGATATTTTTTCGTACGTCAAGAGTTGAGAAAGCATGCCCCGGGAACCCGATAGTTGTGAAACCAGGATGAGTAATAGGATGTCCGTAAGGAGCTGCATAACTGTGACCATATCCATGCCCGACGGGGTGTCCATACCCCATTCCGTATCCTCCAAACCCACTATGAAAACCCCATCTCTTTGATCCTTCAGTAGACTTTGGAATAGAAGACCTGTACATATTTGGGCTGTTAGGACTAGAGAAGCTATGATAACTTGAGATTCCTCCCATTCCTCCAAGACCGTAACCAAGGCGATAGTTATCACCGCTGGCATAGCCGTAACCAAGATGTATGGTTTGCTTTTTCGTACCTGGGATCTGTCCACGGGTGTCAGCGTTGACGTCTGTTGTTTTACTAGGGATACCAGATTTGTACCAAAGACCACCAAGACCCCCAAGACCACATCCAAATGGTCCAAGGCCATAGCCGTATCCATGGAGACCACCCAATCCTCCCCAACCTCCAAAACCACCAAATCCACCCCATGGTCCGAATCCAAGTCCGCCCCAGCCACATCCACATCGCTTGTTTATCTTTTTGTCGTTGATCGGAATTTCAGACCTTGCACTAACTTGTTCTTTTTCCTTAGTACTTTCAGCGGACGTCAACACAGGGTTTGCCTGGGAATTTTTGCCCTTGTCTTGGCTTGCTGTCTTTGCCTTCTCTTTTTGTATTTTTGATTTATACCATCCAAGCCCATAGTCGCCACAACCGCCACAGCCGCCAAAACCACCACATCCACCCCAGTTCCATCCACCACAGTCTCCCCATCCACCACAACCATGACCAAAGCCACCACATCCATGACCACAGCCGCCATAACCATGACCCCATCCACAACCACCAAAACCATGTCCCAATCCGTAGTCACCGTAGCTTCCAAACCAGTCGCCACAACCACCGCCGCAGCCACCGCCGCAGCCACCGCCGCAGCCACAGCCGCCACCACAACCGCACCCACCACCACATCCACAACCACCAAATCCACACCCACCACATCCACATCCACCGCAGCCACATCTCTTAGATGCCTTTGATGATGATTTCTCTTGAGGATGCGGTTCTGTTTTAGTAGAATCTGCCGTCGGTGGGGCTACATTTTTGGAAGCATCAGACCCTCCTTGTGCTTTGGGTCCATTCTTAATAACTTTAGACTTACACAATCCGCAACCAAGGATGCCACCACCCCATCCCCATCCGGGACCCCAGCCACCTAAACCACCTAAACCTCCATAGCCCCATCCACCCCAACCTCCATGACCATATCCACCCCAGCCATGACCATAGTCTCCAAACCAACCGCCACAGCCGCCATGGCCTCCGCATCCGTGACCCAAGCCACCGAACCAGTCACCGCATCCCCCAAATCCCCCGCATCCTCCAAAACCACCGCATCCTCCAAAACCACCGCATCCCCCACACCCTCCACAACCACATCGTTTGTCTTTATTTTTCTCAGACTCTTTTTCGTTTGCGTTTCGTTTTGCTTTTCCCGAAACTTTGTTCTTACGTGCGCAGCCACATCCACATCCACAACCTCCGCCACAACCACAGCTTCCGCCGCATTCAGCCGGCTCGTATACATCCACTACCGTAGGAGCACAGCCACAACCACCCCCATAACCTCCATATAGCCAGGGCAAACCACCACCCCAGCCTCCTAGACCTAGTCCAAAACCTCCAAGACCGTAGCCAAGACCGGCTCCACAACCAATTCCACCAAGCAATGGATAGCTTAGAAAGCCGTACCCGCAGCCTCCTCTGTATCCTCCTCCGCAGCCACAACCGCATCTCTTACTGGGATTTTTCTTCTTTTGGTCATTATCAGATTTTCTTGGTGGCTTGCAGTTACACTCGTCTTCATCTTTCTCCGCTTCTCTCTTGTTTTTAGGTTTAGCGTCTTTAGGAAGTTCCTGAGAAGATACATAAACAAAACTTTGAGTTGCACATATCTCGTTCATTTTTGCATTCTATTGTATTTAATTAATTAATTACTTAGATTTAATCTGGATAAAAGTTTAAATCTTTTTTAAATTCTTATTCAAGATCAGATAATTTTGATAAAACTTTCGAACTATATAGTACATTTTAACAAAAAAAAATTACCTGACCTACATAATTTGTTTTTGGTGGATTATGACAAGTTTTTAGAAATAATTTCAAGGTTTTTATGTGGTATTGTTTGAGGTTTTAATTTTGAGTATACCCTTTCCTTTTAAATAGATCTTAATTGCTTTAGCCAAGGGCACGAATTGTCAAAGTTAATAATAGAAATCTAATTAACAATTTAGTTGGTGTTCACTTAAAGTTTATGATTTCTAGCTGTTCGACTGATTAATGTAATGCAATTACGAAACGTTTAAAAATCCCTGAATTAAAATATTAAAATATGTTTACCTGATCTATTGTTTCGCTTTGTTTTTCTCCTTTATCTTCATTTGGAATCTCTTTCTCTTGATCTTTGTTGTTTTCAAATGGAAGATCTTTTTCTTGTTCTTTACTATTTTTATCGCGGTTTACATTTGATCTGCACAAACCACAACCAAAACCAGGCCAACCATATCCCCCTAAACCAAGTCCACCCAAACCCCATCCCAGTCCACCCCAGCCTCCACATCCCCCATAGCCTCCCCATCCCCATCCAGGAGCTAGACCCCATCCCAATCCACCCCATCCACCAAAACCTCCACAGCCACATCTTTTCTCTCCCTCTTTCGGGGTATTACTTTTTTTGTGGTTATAAGGACCTTTAACGTTTGATCTGCACCCGCAGACAGGAACACCTAGTCCGGGACCATATCCCCAGCCCCCCAACCATCCCAGATGGTCAGCAGGATGACCGTATAGCCCCCACCCGGGATAACCATAACCAAATGGGACACCACCAATGAACTGCCTTTTTGGTACCTCATCTCTTTGGTTTGCGTTCTTCTTTTTTGGAATCTTCGATTTGTAATAAGCGTAAGGAAGTGTAGCAAAACCAAACGCAGGCCAAGATAAACCTCCGACGTAAGGGTTACTCCCATAGCCGCCATAAAAGCCAGGTAACGTATATCCGAGGTAGCCGTAACCCGGTAACCCGAGGCCGTATCCTACATCAGGCCCTACACCTGGGTACAAGAAATCTTTTTTCGCTCCCCTGCTTGTAGATTTTGGGACGCTAGATCTGTACCACCAACCTGGCCAAGCGTGGGCGGCCCCCCAGGGGGCTCCACCCAAACTTCCCAATGCACCCCATCCACCTAGACCTCCAAAACCAAAGCCGTGTCCGCCCCAAGGGCTAAGACCATGTCCGCCCCACAGGCCATGACTATGTCCGCCCCAACCGTGAGCAATGAACTGTTTCCTCGAACCTTCTGACGTAACCTTTCTTTTTCCTTTTGGCACTTTTGATTTGTACCAAGGTCCTAAAACCCCGTGTCCTCCCCAACCCCAACCTCCTAATGTAACTCCGGGGTAGCCCCACATTCCACCAAGAAGCCCATCACCCCATCCCCAGCCGTTTCCCAAGCCATAACCTAGTCCGTGGCCAAATCCGTGTCCCCATCCGAGACCCCAAGCCCCAAATTGTCTCTTGGAAGCATTTTTAATTCCATCATCTTTCCCATCTTTATCATTTTTCTTTGTTTCGGTATTTTCTAATTCATCCAGCTCTTCTCCACTTGCGTCAGAAACTTCATCGCTAGGACTCTCAGAATCGTCCTTCAAACCTTCAATTTCTTTATTTTCGCTTTGTCTTGAATCATCATTTTCCTCTTGAGGCGTATTAGGTTTTTCCTCAGCACTTGACTGATCACCATGGGATTGTTCGCCTTTGTCTTTTGTCTCCTCCTTCTTGGGACTTTCATCATTTTTTGTATCTTCTACACTACCTCCTGCTAGTAGTTTTTCATTTTGACTTTCCTCGTCAGAAAAAGGTTTTGCCACCGTTAAAGTACAAAGTATTAAAGCAATTAATGCAAATAGGTTTGAAGGTTTAAGCCGCATTTTGGCTCGACTCCTTCAACGAAGTCTGTTTTGTCTATGCAAGGTTATTATGGGAGCGACAAATTACAATCTTACGTCAGTTAATTATAAATTCTTTGTTAATGTATAGAACGTGGCAAATAAAACATTAAGTGGTCGCACTGCTGCTTCCAGTTTGATAGTGTAAAGAAAACTTTTTTTCGCCAAAACACTTTGTACTTGTCCTTTATACTTGTCTAACCTAGTGGTATATTTTGAAAAGAAACAGCTTAAAATAACTAAGACAAACTTTACGTTGCACAAAAAATCTTAGTCGGTTATTTTTTTCTTCAATTAATAACAGAGTTTAACCGGCCAAACGATCCGTACACACTCCGTGAACCGTCAAAATGTCTAACAATGAACAACCTGTGCCACGATTGTGGTGGCAATGATCTTCTTGTGGTCATAACAATTTGCCCGAAAGTCGACATAGTTAAGGAGAAAAGCTAGGAAGTCCTTAAATATAGATCAACTAAATACTTGAAAAAACATCAACAAAGTATAAAAATTCATATTGTTAACAATGACTCCAGAAAATTTTTTTACAGTTCTCTTTGAAGAGCTGTTCAAAGCCAAAATTGCCATCCAAAATCCTTTGAGCTAGTTTTTCAAATTAAGTGATATCAAAATGATATAAACTAGCATTAATTATTATGAATTTTAGTAATAAAAGGCTGATGACATCCAAAGCTGTTGTTAAACGTTTATTATAGTTGCTGTGATAAACGAATTCTAGGCTTCATATATATTTTGGTTGCATACTTAGAAGCAGTATAAAAAAATACTCCGGTTTTAACAGAAAGATCTAAAACAAGATTATATTGAAAATTCATTAAATTACAGAAAGTAAAGAAACATGATAATCAATTAGGAAATAAAAAGTTTATATGGTTGGAAGCGAATTTGAGACTTGATATGAATATGAAACAGAGGTTTGTTGATCGCAAGTAAATATGAATGAAATAGATTGCTTTGCAACCGAAAAAAGGAATTGCAACTTTGTTTTAATTAAGAGAATGCAGAATAAAGATTGACCATTCCCTGCAAGGTGGATTAGAATTGAATTCTGTCTATTATATAACGATTTCTCAACAAAATGGTTTACACCAAAAGTTTGAAGAGACAGTTTCTCAATTTTCTAACATGATGCGTCTGGACTTTATGTTATAATTTAGTGTTACAGAAAAATGTTATATAGTAACCTCCCAGTGTGTTATAATTTTTAACATCAGCTGTTTTCTATTCAACCTGCTGACCTTTCTGTCCTCATCAGCTCCTCATGATTAAAACATCTTAAAATGATTTTGTTTGGAAAACATTTTTTATTTAGACTAAGTTTGATGTTGTTCTTTATTTCTTCATTCAAGTATATAAATTGTTTTTTTCCTTCGGTACACTCAAAGGCAAATTTTACTTTTTTACAAAAAAAATTGCTGGTTTCTGCATCTAGACTTGAGCAAGACTACTTAATAACAATACTCGGGTCAGTGTTTATCGTAAAAATCCAAAATGAAAGAGGCCATTAGCTTCAAAGTGCGCCTTTTTCAACAATTGCTGGAGCAGACGCGCTTTATAGGATTTACGAAAACTTAAACCGTTTAGAAGAAAATAGCTCAAGTGAAAGTGTTTTTACTTCTAATTTTCACAAGTAGCGAACAACGTACCAGCAAAATAAACACAAAAAACCTGTTTACTTTAACAGCGAGAAGCAATTTTGACCAATCACATCGCTAGAATTGTTTATCAATCGATAAGCTGGTCACTCCATTGAATTTCAATTACACGCCTCATTCGTTTGATTTGGGCCACGCGCAAATATATTAGCTAAGCCAACGAGATAAAATACAAATTCTTTCTTTCTGATGTCATTAAGTCGTTTATCGCAAACTCTGGGTTTCTCTCTTTTGTGATGTAAGAATCCAATAATGGCTTGGAATCTCCGAATCCAAAATTTTATCGGATTCCGATGAACTGATTTTTTTTGAAAAATGTTCCGGCGTTTTACGCCAACTGCTACAAACACGTTGGCTTGTTTGTTGCTGTTGACAATTCTGCTGCAACAACACTTTACAGTACAAGCAAAACCTTTTACACAACAAGATATTGTTGATCATAAACAAGTAGATGAAATAGAAACACAAAACAATGAACAATGGGTTGGATACTCAAAACTAAGGGGAAAAAGTCACGAAATTTTCAAGAGAAGTACAATGTCTTCTGAAGATGATCCATTTGACGGAGAAGATTGGAAAGTTAATGACAATGACAAAAGGACAGGTATAGAGGTACCGATATCTCCTCTTTCAGACAATGAGAGTTCATCTGATAGAAATAAAAATGGTGACAGTTATGTGAGATCAAAAGTTTCTTCTCAAAACAATAATGATTTAATTGAGTCCAAAAGCCAAAGTAATATTGAGTCTTCATCAGAGAGCTCTAACAATCCTTCTGTAACTACGTCCGACTTAAATGACCCAATAAAAACAAATGTTTCACCTACAAACATCCAAGTGGAAGGCGAAAACTCTTTAACACTTGAGAAACAAGAAAAAGGAAATATTCCCAATGAAAAAACTGAAAGTATTGTCTCAAATGTAAAGTCTTCTCCGCTGTCAAATACTGATTCTAGTTCTCTCATGCGTAGTGGAGCTCAGAAAAAAGCTGATTCAAATAATGACCCGACTAAAAGTGGTAACACCAACCCGGGGGCTGAAATTACCACACCCTCAAAAACAGATTCCTCAAATGCTAACAGCAACAACGACAAAACTTCAGGTGTAGGCGTCAGATACATTCAAAATCAAATAAATTCTGTGTCAAAAAATTCACAAGTGCCCCAATCATTACAAGACAAACAATCTGCTACAAACCAGGATAACAGACAAGACAGTTCTGATTCTCCGGCTAGTAATACCCCGATTAGTACCTCCCCAACTATTAATTCCCCGAGTAATAGCCAGTCGGAGCCTATAGTAGATAAAGTTGGAAACAGCGGAAAAGAAGTGGTTACAACAGAACAGTCACCTCATTCGAATGACGAAACTGCAGCAGGAAAAGAATCCGAGGGCGAATCTTCAGAGAATTCTGAAGGCTCGGAAATTGGTCATTTTCAAGTTGACGATAAATCGGCAGACTTAGAAATCAATGCTAACTCAGCAGGCGTAAAAGTGAAAGCAAAACCTGCTTCCCTTCAGGTCGTGTCCAGGCCTGGTGCTCATCCTCCTCAAACGGTGGTGCCCATTGCCCCAATGTACCATCACCATTCCTGGTATCCTGGATTCCGAAGGGGTTTTCCCTACCGAAGGCATCACCTCAGGAGACGCTACGGAAACCCATACGGATACTATCATCGCCGCTGGATGCCACGAAGACATCGTTATTTTTATAGCGACATGGCATATCGCCGACACTTCAGACCACACTGGTATCATCACCATAGGTGGGTAAAAAAGATTTGAATTATTACGAAATAAAAGTTATATATAGTAATCTAAAGCTTTGTGATAAAAAAACAAAGCTCTCAAAATATTTAAACTTAGTTTTTAAGCTCTCTTGTGAAGTCGTTGTCTTGAATCCGATAAATCAGCGTTTTATTAGGTAGAACAGCAACTGCTGATTATTTTGGTCTGTATGTAACTGGAAAAATTGTTAGATTACATGGAACGTTCCGTCTCCGGTACGTCAAGTTAAATCAACTCAGGTTCACTTCCATTATGAGACAAGGATATAATACAGTAATTATTTTACAAATTCTAAACCTTGTGTTTAGAAATGAAATTCAAGTACAGATAGCACAACCATGCTAGTAGATAATTTGAAGTGACTTTAATGGGCACTAGCTAAGAGTACATTGGCAGCGGAAATTAAACCTTAAACTACCGTAAATAATAGTGAGCCTGTTTGTTAGCAGTCATGAGAAGCTATTACGGCCTTCTTAGGTCTCATCAGCATGGTATAGCTAACATACAGGCTCAGGTTCCCAAAGATGATAAAAAGTATAAGTATTGTTAGCAGCCATGGACTGCTGTTCTGGCCTTTTTGGGCCTCATCAGCATGGTATAGCAAATAAGTTACTAGTTAGAGCCGCAATAAGGGCTGCGGTTACTGGGTCAGTCTATAGGCTTATATAGGGGCTTATTTGGAAACGTTTGACCTCCGTTTGAACTGAAATTACTAGCAAGGCATTCTGGATTCATACAGACGGATCCTTGAAGAACCTTTCTAAGATAAATGTCAGAAATATAAGAAATTGTGAATGCTTTAAGCCATTGTATGACTAAAATCTTAGTGGTTATAAAGCAGGAGTGAAAAAAATATATTTCAACTTTTCTCGGCTTGCTTGACAAAATATAGCCCTAAATATATACCTGAAAATATAATAAAAAGTTAAACTTTTGAAACACCGTAAAAGTAGTACTTTAAATTTTATCTAAGCTTTTGGCTCTAACTAGAGCCTTAGTCGATCTCGAAGTGACTGAAAAGTTACGCGCTACTGCAGCCACTGGTCCTCGGACCACGTTAATGCAGTAGGTTGTCACAAATGTGGGGTAGTTGTGCCTCTCCCGTCACGGTTTAAATCTGGACAATTGATTCTAATAGGTGCCGCCTCCCTGGCCCCACGATCAAATTTTGCCACAAAATCGTCCATGTAGGCTTTGCACACCAAGGAAGAGATAGAAGAACCTATTGGACGCTGAGGGTTTGTTGGTGGAATTCCCCATTAAATGGGAGCGATCATATTGGCCAGATAGGCACACTGATAGGTGATGCTGTCAATCGAAGAAGCTGTAGGTCCTAAGGCCATATCTTCTTTATGAATCTTAGGCAGACATAAAAACGTGGTGGGGTTTCGGTTGTAGGACAAATTCTGCGATAGACGTTTGGGCTTGTTTCTTTGATCTCTTAAGATCAAAAGAAAAAGTTCTTATGATAGTTCTTTTATAAGCTTAATCATGTTTTTTGAGATCCTTGATCGGATCGTTGCTAAGTTTGGTGTAGGTTTTGGTGTCGTTAAGAAGGGTCTCGCATTTCTGAGTTTAGAATAACAAAGCACCTACCCTTATCGGCTAGAAAAAGTTTGATGCATTGACCCTTTCGGAGATTGTGGATGGCTCGTCTTTCTCTCAATCACTCCTACAAAGGCTCTAGTTTAAGCCGAAAGCTAAGGTAAGATTTTAAATCCTACTTTCACGGTGTCTCAAAAGCTTAAATTTCACTTATATCTACTCAACCATGTAGATGAATTTCCATCAAAAAAATTGTCTGAAATGTTTTTTTGTTTTAATTTGCTCAGTATTATGTGATTGTTTCTAGTAGTGTAAGAGGGCTAGCAATCCAAGTCATACTATGTAACAGAATCTAAATTGATTAAAGTTGCAATTCTCCTCTTTTCAGGCACAGACATCACTTTTTTGATCCTTACAGTTACATGGCTTACCCGCATGACTTGTTTAGTCACCGCTTCACCCCCTTTGACGATCCATATAATCCATACCGACGGAGCTTTCCGTACCCTTTTAACCCCTTTAACTCTCCTGAGATGCCTTTTGTTCCACCACAGTCAGCTTATCCGATGGCCGAAGGATTTGTGCCTCAAATTCCATTGTTGGAGAGGCCAATGCTAGAAAACCCCTCTCCTCAGATTGATACCCCTGCAGTCACAAGACAGAACATACAGGAGCCAGCTCCCATAAACTTCAACGGATTTCCATCGCCAGGAATAATGGGAAGTCTTGGCAACGAGTTCAATGGGTTTCCTGGGGGAAACACGATGGGAGGCTTTGAACAAATGGGCGCGATGAATCAAGAAATGAATGGTTATAGAATGAGGGGAATGAGTGAGTTAATGGGAGGAATGAATGGTGGAGTGGGAGAAATGGATAACCCGCTGGGAGAAGTGAATGAAATGGGTGCTGTGAATAATGGTCTTATGGAAGGAATGAAAAGATATATACCCGAGTTTTCACGTAACGTGAAGAAAACTGTGATCACAGAAGGAAAACAAAAAAAGGAAAAGAGCGCTGTGCGAAGTGTCACAAAATCTGGCCAGCTTAAAGTCATAAAGTCAAAGCTTCGTCATCCCTTTAAAATGCATATTTCACGTCAAAAAGCCCAAACTAAGAAACTGAACAAAGCATATGGAAAGACAAATAAAAGAAAAAGAAAATACAAACGAAGTGCGGAAAAAATCAATCGAAAATCAAAACTAAAAAAA
>JAOBAY020031624.1:0-24100 GCA_025331085.2 Zoanthus sociatus | reverse complement strand
ATAGACATTTCTTTCTTATGATAATTATTTCCACTTCTCTGTGTCAGGTCACCCGAAGCCTCAGTTTCATGTAGAAGCTTGGTTACCTTTCAGGAGCTGTAAAATGGTCTATTCTAATTTGAATGCATCAAGCCGCTGACAGGTGATTTTTGAGGGGGGAAGGTATTGGGAAAAGCATAGAAAAAGACTTCCTGTAAACCTAGGAAAGAGGGAAAAAAATCATGCAGCTTACTAATGAGAAAAAAAAAGAAACCTCCTGCAAGAAAAGCGTTCCTGAAAAAAAAATTCCAATTTTGGGAAAAATATCTTGCGCGACACTTTTCGGGGAAAAATCTTGCGTGTTTGCCTGTGCGAATGAAAATTCTAGCATGGACTAAATTCTCCAACTTCCCCCTTATCCCCGCTCCCTTCTCCGTCGCAAAATTAAAACAATACGGCCTTGTGAATCATACGGGGTTTTGTCTTTAAGGCAATTCTTTCAATCCACCTTCAGTCATTCTTGAACACTGCTCCCAGAATTTCATATTTTATTGAGATAATTTCAACCTTAAATCAGTTTTGAGTATTCATTAAAACGCCAAAAAATTCTAACCTGAAGATGACTTTATGAGTCGAAAAACGTTTGTTTTAACTTTTAAACACTTTTTTACCATTTTAATATTTTAAATCAGTTTTGTATTTACTAATATCATATGTTATTACCGTTATTGTTATTTCTGCTAAGTTCACAATATATATTTGGTTATGACACATGGCTGTATATATCGGCACACAGTCACTTGAATAACATTAATGCGTCATAAGACAGTCCATGTGTCCTGGCCCAATTCTTTGGTTGCAACCACCTGCAAACACGTTGTATGTCGATATTTTGAAACTTTTAAATTTCGATTCCTTTGCTAAATAACATAAAGGGCTCGTGGCTTCTAGAACGATTAAAGCATTGGTATTGGGGTAATTTATGGAGCAAAAGAGCATTTCTTAACGGAGTTGTTGGCTAACACAATTTCTGAGTACTTAGTGCTAATGTAGTGCAGGGCTCGGCATGCATCATAGTGCTTTGCCACGGCATGTTCAACAACATGACCGCTATAGTTTCAAAGCTTAAATTCAAATATAAAATAAATAAATAAATAAATACATACATAAATAAATAAATAAATACTTTATTTAACGTCACTTGTGAAGGAAGTGGTTGCCCATTCTTCCTAGCCAGAGGCTAATGTTTAATCGCTCGACGGCTCAGATCTTGGCGTGAATGTCGAATTTGCAGAGGGAGGAAAACCGGAGTACCCGGAGAAAAACCCTCGGAGTCAGATTGAGATGGACAAATCTTAGCCCACGTGCGGCGCCTGAGTGGGAATCGATCCCGGATCGTAGAGGTGGAAGGCGCGACTGATGACCAGTTCGCCAATCTGACTCTCCCAGGTTTACCATTAAATGTATGATTACCGGTCCAGACGAAAATATGGATCGTTAGCAGGTTATCAAACACATCCCGGATAAGAACCATATTCTTATTAACTTTTACGCACAAACACTGTTTTTATCGCTTGTCATAGAATGACATAGAATTATGTTATTGTGAAAGTTTTTAGCAAACCAACCAAATTAGAATTAACTAACAAAATGTTACCTGTGTCAATCAACTCAAACTCCGGCTCTGTTTTGCTTCGCCCTCTGTTAGCTGTCACAAGCTGCTCATATGGAAATTCGTTTTGTGGGTACTTGTAGAATGCCTTCATATACGAGTGGGTGGGTGTCCCATCAAGGTAGTAGTAGCACTCCTTCACGTCCTCACCGTGATTACCTGAGACAGAAAAAAACATTACTGAATGACGTCATGTGTTATGTATAGGAAATCGCTGGAACGTGAGCGCATTTTGTGATTAATGGGCACGAGTGATGTATTTAAGCCTCGTCAAGCGGGCACGAGACATCTATGATTTGCATTCATTTTTTACTTTATCTGGCAGAGCAACGTCAGGTCGCTTGTGATTCAACTGCTGATCCGTTTGAATTCTAAAGTCCAATAAAATCTTTGGTGTTTCATTCTCCAAATATTATTATTAATAAATATGAAATAATAAATTCATGATATTAAAGACAAGGAGAACTCGGAAAAAATCCGAGCCCCAGATGCTGTGTAACCGCGCGATGTGGTTCAAGTTGAGACCCAAAAATCGACCCTTGCTCACCAGAGTCTCCAGTAGCTCAGTGGTTAGAGCATCCGACTAGAACACGGAGGGTGGTGGGTTCAAATCCCATCTGGGGATCGGATTTTTTCCGAGTTCTTCTTGTCTTTAATATCATTATTATTACTGCTATTGTTATTATGATGTTATTTTCATCATTATATTGTGAATTGGATGATCTTTTTCCGTTTTGCTTTCCAAGGGAGAAAGTCATAGCACATAACCAAGGGTCCCTTAGAGTTTTTTCTTTACTAGAGCTCCAACACTTTTATCAAATAATTGCTGTTCTTAATAACGTAGTTTTCTGTAGTAATAAAATACTAATTCTAACATCTAACTTTTCCCAGCCACTTGTCCAAGTTTTTTGCAACACTTCCTAACTATCCTATAACAACTGGTAACACCTGCACTGTTCTCATGTTCCACATCCTTGCAATTTCTCTTTTGAGCTCCTGATATTTATCAACTCTCTCATTCTCCTTTTCACCAATTCTTTTATCCGCTGCTACGGCAATACAATAATAAAGCATTTTCTCTACTGTTTATTTACAATTGCAATGTCCAGTCTTTTGGTTTCAATAACATGATCACTGCGTATGTTCATATCCCACAGTGGTCGAACCTCATCTTTTCACCTTCACTGTCAGGTGCGTGTTCGTACCACTTATCTTTCATCTCCAGATGATATTTCTTGCACACCTTCCAATGAACTATTTTTGCAAAATTGTCAGGTGTTTGTATTCCTTTTGGGCCAGCTTATTATACTCGCATAGAATATGGTTTACACTTTCACCTCTCTCATAACATAGCCTACATGATGGAGATTCCACCGTTTTGTCAATATGTATTTTACGCAGTCCTAAGAGCTTGTTCTTGGTCTGCACAAGTAAGTGCTTCTGTTTGGATCTTCAAGTCTGCTTTTCACAACCAGCTCCACAATTTTTCTACATCAAGTTCAAGTTCAAGTTCTTTATTTGCCAGAAATAAAAGAAAAAAAATACATGTACATATGAGTTTTAAAACAAGAAATACCAGAATGCTTACAATTTTCCTGGCGAGGAAGCTCATTAAAAATCACAAAGCTTATTGGCATGAGCTACCTCATTAAAAAAACATATTAAAGAATCAGTTATTGTGAGGACTTATTAAGACTAAACATAGATTAACTAAAAAAAAAGGCAAGCTTAACAACGATGCAGAACTCAAGATTACATCGCAAAAGGCGACGAAAAAATAAACAAACAAAAAGCAAAACAAAACCAGCATCTAGGCTTTAGCTGAGGAGAAATGTTTTCAATCTAGATTTAAACATTGAGATGGAAGCTGAATTTTGAATCTTACTTCCTAAGGAATTGAAAAAATTTGGACCCTTAAGACGAATAGCAAATGATCGAATATTAGTTCTTGCTGAAAACACGTAAAACGATTTAGAATTTCTGGTATTGTAAGAGTAAATGTCGCTTGTCACAGTAAACAGTGAGTTAAGTGTGGAGGATGGGTGTACCCTTTGTAGACTCCCTAACAGGCGTGACCAGATCATAGCAGATTTGCATGGCACACACCCGAGCATCACACTAAGGAAAGCCATTGCCAGAAGCTTAGTGTAGTGGCCAAGTATTGATGCTGATCTGGAGAAAATGGTCAAAACTTGTTCAGTCTGTCAAGAATCCAGAAATAATCCGACCAAAACCGACCTTCCTTCCTGGGAGTATCCCAAGAGCCTTTTGTTGAGGCTCCATGTAGATTATGTAGGTCCCTCCTGGGTAAGATGTACTTAATAGTTGTAGATACTCACTCCAAGTGGGTGGAGATAGCAATAGCTGACACAGCTACTTCAGAGGTTACAATTGAGGACCTACCAACTAAGTTTGCCACTCATTGCCGGATTTCATACCGAGAGAGCCTCGGTAAAAGTCCATTAATTCTTATACTTACTAAAATTTTCTAATATAAAAAGAAAGACCACACATTAAATAACAAAATCCCAAAGTTTGATGCTAAACGAATCAATAGCTAAAGAGATATAGCTGTTTTGATATACAAGAATTTCTAAAAAAATGTATCGCTTCCGGACAATGCTTCACATAGCGTCCAGAAGCCATACATTTCTTTAGAAATTCTTGCATTTTAAAACAGCTATATTTCGTTAACTATCGATCCGTTTAACATCAAACTTTGGGATTTTGCTATTTATAGTGTGGTTTTTCTTTTTATGTTAGTCATATTTAGTAACTATAAGAATTAAGGGACTTGTACACAGGCTCTCTCGGTATAAAATCCGGCAATAGTACAGAAACAGAAACAAACGCATCAATTGTATGTCTTTGTAGGTAAATTGGTTTGCATTAATAATTACTCTACAGTTTATCGAAAAATGAATCAACCTCGGTGGAAATCAACCTTGGCACAAATTTTTACAACTCGGGAGAGCCGAAATTCAAACTTGGGATTCCGCAACTGAGAGGAAGATTAGAAGAATGAAAAATACTTTACTACAATATTTTAAAGCCCTTGCTTCCCATTAGAGTTTATCTGTGCAAAGAGGGGTGCAGTAGGTACCTTCCCACCCCACCCCTATAGGTTAACAACCAATGGTACCTTTAGAAATTAAGATTCCATGAAAGATCAGAACACAACATTTCTGCACAGGTTGTGTTACTACACTTCTAAAACGCTTTATTCCATGAATGTGGAGTTATGTAATAATTTATAAAAAGTCATTTTACATACACTTTTTCCTTCAAAAATACAGAATTATATACAATCACAATAAAAATACCAACTCCTGTAGTTGGTTGCTAGCTA
Organism: Zoanthus sociatus; assembly: GCA_025331085.2. Classification (NCBI taxonomy): domain Eukaryota; kingdom Metazoa; phylum Cnidaria; class Anthozoa; order Zoantharia; family Zoanthidae; genus Zoanthus; species Zoanthus sociatus. The sequence goes on along the minus strand of JAOBAY020031624.1, from coordinate 19,100 downwards.
TTTCAAAAAAGGTTTTTCATTATTGCGACTGACTGAATTCATGGCAGTTCAAAAGAATATTTGCTATTTCACCTCACAATTGCATGTTCATTTAATATATAATTAGTAAAACAATTTTTATACATCAGCAGTGATCTTTACAAATGAGTGTAACATAACTTTTTAAAAAAATTAGCTAAGTGTACTTAAAGTTCTTTTTGGTCACGGTACTGACTTATTGCTTGGCAAAAAACCTTTTTTGAAACAACACTAAAGATGTATATATATTTATATATATATATATTACACAGTCCTACTGTATTCACAATTACAGTGGATCATATAAATAAATTTATAATTTAAGATCTAAGCTAGTTTCTGCATCTGAGTGCAATTTTGCTAAATGAAATAAAAACAATCCTTAAGACATTGAAACTACAGAAACTACTGAGTGATGTAATTATGAATTTGTGTGAAGATAAAATTACCGAAAAAAAGTTTACAAAGAAAGGTAAAAAAAAAAAAAGCAAAAGGTTTGCAGATGGAAGAAAAAGCTGGAGCAAGCGAACTTATTTCCCTCATGTCAATAGTGGATGTGTATACCTAATACCGATTACAACCTCCCCATATGACTCTGCTTTGAAAAAAAGTAGCTATTAATTAATAAAAATCCATCTCTTGATAAAGTAAAAGTAAGCTAAATAAAGAATAAACTTAATGTAAAATGATTTTGAAAACTAAAGGTTAACTCATAAAATAAATCCATTATCATACAACAACTAGCTAAGCATTTTAAACTTGGTCTTTTTAAGATCATTTGAAAAAGGCCTCCTATTAGATGTTTTTGTGAAACTTTAAATTGTGCAAAGTTACTGTTGTAGAAATTTTTCAAATACCCAACAAATAACTTCTCTGTAAGTATAAGCAAAAATCTCTACCCTAGCAGTTGTATTTCAACTGTTTCCGAATATTGTCTGCATAGAATGCATTTTAATAAATTTCAAGTACATTACAGTACACCAGAATAGGCTTGCCACTGAGGCACGAACAATGACACAGATTGTCTATTTTTTACCCATACACATTAATTATTAGTAATTTAATTCAGATAAATTGAAATTACTAATTTTTAGAAGAAAAACAAGCACTGCTAACACGATACCCAAAGTTCAAGTCTGTTATTATGTTTTATACACTTCATGTACCCCACTAGTGGAATAAAACACCACATTGTCGGTAATGTCTTTATGCTACAAGTCAGAAAAAAACCAATCCAGTCTGAAATATTTTTGCATTAGAAACATTCTTAGAACTCAAAAGAACATTGTCAAGGCCTGGGGAGGACTCCCAACCTTTTTTGGGGCACAGGATGATTGCCACACTTCTTAGGGGTAAAAAATTAAGAATTTAGTACTGCCGCTAAGGGTGCCAGAGACAACATTTTGACATTCCCATACTGTATGGTACATTTTAGGGCTTCCTTAGTTCCATACAAAGTGTTTGATGCTTAAATATTGAGCCTCTGTCATTAAATTGATTGAAATGTTGTCTGAAATTGACCTGAGCCTTACCAAGATTGGTACCTCTTAGGGGTTGCATTGAAAGTTTTTGACAAGCATCCACATCCCAAGAAGTTGGGAGTCCCCCCTGGTTACCAAGCTTAGGTAGTTAACCAAATTCTTAACTATCTTGATGGAGGTGTAAAGTTTCAGCTGTTCGGGAGGGTTCATTATTTATCAATAGAACCGAGTCGTCTAACTTGAATTGAATTTCAAGCAAATTTTTAACACCATTCCAAGGTTCCCAAAACAACTTCAAGACCTTGTCGGAAATGAAAGACAGTAAAAATAAGAAATAATTGTGTTCCATCAATGTTTGATGTAAATATGACATTGTATTCAAAGTATTTTATGCTATAAACAATTGCACAGCAATACTTTCAAATTATTATTTTTTCAAAAGTCACAAGTGAGCAGCACACAAAACCAACAGTCGAGAGTATTTTTTTATCTTCTACATGTTTTTACCACAAAATCTTTTTCAAGACCCAGCATTTTTCAGCAAATGCTAACACAAGACCCTGTCTCTTCTACACGACCCGGTCATCCTGATAAATAATGAATCCTCCCTTAGAACAGAAAAGAGAAACAAAATAAAGGGTTGTGAAATTCAATACAGATACACCAAACACCAATGGCCACAGCTTAGAAGGTAGATAACTTGAATGCTCTTTGAAGGGTTTTGAATTTGACCTTCATTACTTGAGACATTCAAATGTGTCAATTAAAAATCAGACTGGTTTGATAAGGTACAAGCTTCTAATTCCCTTTTTTACTGAATGGTAGCTTACATCTTTCCTCAGAAACTTAAAATGCTTCATAGAAGCTAACTATAATACACAACATAAACCCTGCATTTATGAATAAACTAAAATTAACTGTGAATGAATGAAGTCTTGCATAACTGTTTAGTAATATCTAGAATATACAGTATAAAGATATGCCAAGTACAAGATTTATATTTTGACAGCTCAGTGAACTGTTTTAAATTTTTTTTAGGGATGGGTGATTACCCATCAGCGATCTTTTCGAGTGTTTGCAGTAAGACCTGCATCACTTCCCCCACTACTCCCTGAATCATCAGATTCACTACTTGCCCAACCACCTTCATCATTGTCATTTTCTATGTCAATTTCTTCACTTGTTGTGGAGTCACCCTCAGAGTTGCGAGGTCTCTTGGTGTCTGAACCTAGCTTCTTGAGCATCTCCAGCTTTCTTTGAAGTTTTAATTTCTCCTGAAATAATTTTTTCTTTGTTTCTTGTGCTTCTTGATCTGAAGTTTCTAGCACCTTTTTGAGTTAGAAAGAAAATAGTAAATATCGGTTATACAATTTAAACATTTCTCATTAATAGAGTACTGTGATTGGATATTGTAAATCTTTGTTTACACTTTTAATGCCATAGTTGCATGTTAGAACAGTATTTTCTGATAGGCCAAAAGAATAAAAGTTCTGAATAATAATTATAATAATAAATGCTTCAAATAATAAGAAAAGAATATCCAAATGAGAATATCCTGATCTACTGCAGGCTGTTGATGGAAAAATTATGTGACTGGAAGTCAAATTGACCTAAAGATATCAATCGACACAATTGCCAATTTCATTATGCAATAAATGAGATCAACGATTTCCATTAATTATTTTTTTAATCAATACTTTCAAGTTTTTGTTGCATGACCTTAATGTTATGTTGCAAAGCCTTGTCTGGCAATGAATAAACTGGAAGCTTACATCAATGTCTGATGAAACTGTTTATGCTAAAACTTTTTAAATTTCAAAAATATTTTTCAATCCAATAAAATTAATGCTGTTACAAAAAAGTCATATGAGCCCTCAGGTTTTTCTATTTTTAATATACCTAAGGGCATGTCATATAAAACCGAACTCTGAATCTGTTATAAACTTCTACTAAACTCATTCTCAACACTGTTTGTGCAAATGGAAAATTAACAATGTAAGAAAAGCACTGATTTACTTCAGTCAGTTTTGTCTACAGTGGGAAACATGAGAGCAAGAAAGAAAAATACAATACTGTGAACACTCTAACTGTGACATGTTTAAAAAACACAAACTTTACTGTCTGAGAGTAGGGTTTAAAATGTTAAAGGCCTTTTGAGACACCATGAAGTTAATAAAATGGCTTAATGAATATTTAGTTTGCAGAAAAACATATTTTAAGTTTCAATTAGTTTAATTCTTTTTGTCATTCTATCATAAGGGGTCAGAGAGGACAAGGGAAGACATGAATACTCGGCCTCATAAGGGACTCAATTTTACAAGTACTTTGGAACTAGGTATTAATAAAGCACAATGCAAAATACATTGTCAAAAATAGTCGCAAAGAAAGCGACACTTTAATTTAAAATAAGACTGTCCCACAAGTCAACCAGAAAATCAGATTCTTTTAGGAAAAGCTGATTAGCTGCTGTGGCATATTTCATACTTAATTAAGCACAACTTTCCTACGGCAGATTCTTCTATTGTTACACTTAAGGATGAGTTTGAACATGTTTTCACAGTCCAGTTCAGTCTGACAAAACTGGATTATTGTTTACAAAAAAATATAAAATTTATTCAATCCGATTTTAAAGTAGATTACCAAATTAAAGGAGAAACAAATTGATGTTGAAATTCCACAATTAAGGTTCAAAAAGCTAAAAAAAGTCCTGTGCTTATGTTAAAGCTTAAAACATCCCAATTTGATCAATAAAATTGACACTATTGTAAAGTTCACACTTGAAACTTGACCGAAGAAAGTGTCGAAAAGGTACAAGATCATATGATAATACACATGAACAAACACTTCTAAACAATCACAAAAATGTAAAGAACTTGTCACATGACTCCCACTCTAGCACTACTACTACCATTGAATACTGATACTAGAGAGTCAAAGGTCATAGCAAGCTAGGATGCAAGTTTTGTAAACAATAACAGTCAGAAAATAAAATAGAAGTCTCTAAATAAATATAAAAATCTGAAATTATTTTGCAGAACAGCAGTTTTTTTTAAAAAAGGGTAACTACTTTGATTAACTAACATTCCCCATTATGTAAATCTGTGGATTTAAAATGTGTTCTTAAATGACATACACTTGACTGGTTTTCTTTTCATTTCACATGAAGTTGCTAAAAAGAGAACTATATTAAATTCCTAAAATGTCTAGAATGCTGTAATGCTTATAACATACATTTTTACTATCTTGTGCATAATTTAACATATTATTCATTTTGGATGCCTCATGAAAAACTATTATCCAATATAAAGACATTCAGGACGATTTTAAAACAAGTTGATCATTTCTTTCTTCAAAATAAATCATTCAGAAATATTTTTGTGGGTCACATTAGATATTGATTTGATGCTTGTCATTTCTATCATTAGCAAGTTTTAGGATATATTGCCAATTCAGCAAAACATAAGGTTTCCATATTACCTGTCTTTAAGGACTGGAGAAAAACATGCAGAACAAGAGCTAAAGAGTGTACATGCGCAAAGCAAAATCATAAAACATGAAAACAGCAAATATAGCTCCCACAGAAAGTAACAAGGTTATTGGAAAGATAGGAAAAATGCAAACATGGTTTCACTAGAATTAGAACATTAAGAACAAGTTTGTAAGTAACAAATCATACTATATACTAACTAAAATGAACTTAAATGAAAAGTAAACTCGTTGTACAGTTGTATTTGTGGAGCAAAATAAAAATTCAATCCTAGAAAAACATATTGTGTTGTATTTAAGGTCAAATTGGACTGAATTCCATTTGCTATTAATGTTCAATCTAGAAAAAATGATTAAAAATACACATTGTTTTTCAAACTTATTTTCCTAAAAATGGTTAAAACAATGTTATTTTTTGTTTAATCAACAATTCCCACTGCAATCCCAATGGCATGATAACATCCATACTGATATACACAACAAATGCCTTTTAAACTCTGTCTAGTTTATGTGCTACCACTGTACAATATATAGTTATTTACACATTGATATCTGATCAGTGAAGAATAGATGTTTCAATACAAATTTTCCTTGGGAAATCTTAAAAGTCTACTGAAAAATAATGCTGTTTTAAAAAATCATTCTGGCATTTGGTGTAAAATTTTTCAAGCATCATTAAAAATTGTCATGGTTGATTTATGAATTCTGAACTGTCTTTCTTCATCTCTGGTCTCTTGAAACTATTATTGAAAAAAATCTAAATACCTCTAATTAAGCTTCTCTTTACTATTACCTCAAATTCTAAAACTTTAAAAAATGCATTCTCAACAAACCTTTATATTTACTGATTGTTCACTTCAAAAAAAAGATGGAATTAAATAGCATAATTTTTTATACTGTTATTTACACTGTATAAATTTCCCTAACGACTTTCAGTAATGAGAACATAAAGAAGCAATAACTACTGTTATGAAATTTACCAAAGTACAGTATTAACAGCTTTAGCCATGGGTTTTTACTGACAAATAACAACTTTGTTGTTTGACATTTTTCAAATCTTAGCTCTTGCTGAAACTGAAAAACTGAGCCCAAGAATACTTGCATATTTCCTGAAGCCTCATAGAACAGATGTAATAAAATCACCTGCCAAAAAAGTCAACCCATGCACCGGCAATAACTGGCACAAACACACAATACTTCTAATTTCAACAACTGATTGAAATCCCAGCAGGGTGATATAAGATGCTGCTACCCAAGTATTGAATGCAGAAGTGAAACTCATTTGACTTTGATATTATAAATGAATCTATCAGAATATACAGTACATAGCAGGCTGAACTTCATCGTTAACCAAATATTATCAATCAATAGTTGCTACTGTATCAGCTGGTAATACACTTGTCAATCATGTAATTATTATACTAAGCAATATTGCTGAAACTCTGAAGAATGAACGGAACACTAAAATTGTAAATGACTTCAAGAAATGGGAAAAGTGCCCAAAGATGTTATTCACAAAAGCAGCTTTGTGCAAAAAATAGATTTGCATTTGGTTTTGTTGTAATTAAGGCTGGTTTTAATTGTTGTCTTAGTGTTGAAAACAAAGTTTTTCTTAACTATTAATATATCAATTGTCTACAATTTTTTGTAAATAATATAATCAAAAGACCATGTTTTATTTCTCCACTCAACATACCAAACAATATTCAAAGCAATTTCAAAGCTATAGCTGCATATTTTGTGTTGCCCCAGTGAATGGAGACTCAAGCTGAGATCTTGTTGGCAAAATAAAAGCTTTGACAGCATCTATCCAAGCCTTATTCAAAAGCAATGTTACTCACACGAATCAAATGATCCAAGAAAAGTGTGAAACTTGTAGGAAACAGGTTTTTTTTAAATCCTCAGGCACATTATAAAAACAAAATTAGTTGTATGCAAAAATATCCAAAGTGATGATTAACACAAATTTGGCTCAGTTTTAAATTATAATATGTAAGAATTTTACAATAAAATATATCAAACTGAGAGTTCATACTCTACAATTAACATTTGTTACGAAAATTTACTATTATCTGTTCTACTTTGAGAAAAATTAGTTGCATCAGCTTTATTATGCTTGGAAACTTTGAAGTGAAAACTTTGCTTGTTATCTGCCCAAAACAGCTGTCAAACGAGAACATTAATATGTAAAACCAAGGTTTCCTGTGTACCATGCCCGTGGAATATTTATTTTATATCTTTTCATATTTATTTTAGAGATTTGACAGCAGAAAAGAGGGAAGCATTTCTAGAACAAAAATCAAAAAAATCGTGCATTTAATTTAATCCATTAAAATATAGAACTCAAAAAAGGTAGAGATAGATCTGTTATGTTTACAGTACTTCGAAAAATTTCCATATGAGTTTCAAAACATGAAGGGAATAAAGACCCACACAAGCTACAAAACATACAAAAAAGTTTCAAACTTAAAGCTATTATTATTATTTTAAATTGCTATGTGTGACAGCAGAGTTGGGTAAATTATTAAGAAATGCCGAACTCGATCTAACACTTTGAAAGATATATTTTTACAGTTATGATTTTAAAGTATCCTATCCCAAGGTTTGAATGTCTTAGCTTCATTGCTGCGAAAAATATAAACTTAATCACAACAGACGAGAAACTTTGATAGAAAACTTCTCCATTGGGAAGCGAATTTTATTTTTATGGGAAGCGATTGTCTAGAAAAAAGGTATTTAAAATTTAAAACATAGCTAGAATGTTTCTATACCTTAATATATTGCTGAGCACTCTGAAGCAATGCTAATGTTGTGGCTTTTTGATGGTCTGCTGGTTCAGGAACAAGTTTCTTTAACAGCTCTAAGCAGTCCCTCAGATGAGCACGACTGAAATATAACCACATCAGATTAAAATATATTCTTCTAAGAGAAAAAATGTTGCTGTCAACAACATTTGTCTGGAAATTTACAAAAGAAAGTTCAAGGTTAGCCCAAGAAAAAAAGCAGAAAACAAAAAAAGTCCATCAATATCATGCGAAATCATCATTTGTTTTGTTTTTAAAAAACGAAACATATTAATAAAGGCACGGTATTTATGTCCGCTCTGAAAATTTCGTGACAGGAATTACTTGGTACAAATTTTTATTGCCATCTGACTTCATATTCTTTTTTTTTTTTACTTTTTCCCGGTTGGCGAATACATATTTTTCAAATGAGGAGCTTTGGAGTTTACACTGGTACCTGCTACCACTGCGCTCCGATTTCATACCTCTTCAAACTGCCAATAAAACACTCAATTTATCAGCCTTGAGAAAAAAAAGTCAACACAGCATTGCCTTCCCGTACTTGAAAAAATCATCCAAACCATTCTTATTTCTAAATATAACGCCAAACCCAAAAAGGAAAGGGAATATTTCATCCGATCTACTACGTATTCAAAATGGTATGCATTTGCACGTGCGACTATATATATTCTGTTGTTTTGGCAGCCACGTGGCAGAGAGGAAAACGATAGTACATTTTCAAAGTAGTTTTTTATACTTTACCAACTCGAAACATAGCTTGCTTATTCGCATATAAATTTTAAATATCTCACAGCAATTGAATGTTTACAATTAGAAGTTGATTTTTATACACTTACCGGTTTTTCTCCAGTTGGTTATGCGTCGAACGGCTGGTAGATGTCAGAAAAACGTCGCAGATGCAAGAAAATGAAGAAATTTAAATTTGGTTAGACAAGCAAGATAAAATTTAATTTTGTTTCACCACGCAAAATCAAAAAGCCTTTAATTTGAGAATGAAAACAAAAGGAGACGCGAACTGCCTCACGATAGCAGTCATTCGTGTCAGAGTGTATATAATAACATAGATTGAGGTGAGCCTCCGGAAACACGCCAGGTTCTTTAAAGTAGCCATTATTTCTGGCAAGAAATAATTTAAACTCACAATAAAGGTTTAGAACGAAACCGAGAAGAAAAATTCTTGCTGAATCTGCTCCTTAATTTAGTCGCGGTGGCCCTATCGTTCGGGGGATACCCGGGGAGCCTCGAAAAAAGCGAATGATGCACGAATGTACATTGCTAAGTGATTTTAGAGCGGTGAAACGTACAAATTGTTAAATTATCAAGAAGGTTGCAAACGTTAGTTTTAAGTTCTACCATAATTTCGAAAAATGTAACTTCAAAGAGCTACCGTTAAAACGTTTAAATTGTACTTACTTAGTACAACAAGAAAAGCAAACAGAGCGCCATGATTTTTCAAACGATTCTTCTGAGCGAGCGACGGTACGTGGCAAAGCAAAGAGATAAGGGTGTAATATTCAGATGTACCGTTTTCAATTAAGTCTAAAGGTTAGCAATTCCTTACCTGTAACTTGGAGATCTCTTGGTAGTTTTTTTCTCCCGTTTAGAAGGTGTTTGGAGCCGTTTCTTACCTAAAGTTTGGGCGGAAAGAGGATATTAACGGGGCGTGAGAAAAACACGGAGCCACAATTTCAACTCGGTTCAGTGCTTAAAAAATTACCTTCATCGCGTTGTTCTAAAATCTTTGCAGCTTCTAACAGTTGCTCAATGTTCATCATGATTTTGGACAAGGAAATTTACTACAGCGAAAGAGAAACCACCGAATTAGCGAGATTTTTCTGCATGTGCAGCGCTAACAAAAATAGCATTTCCAAACGAAAACAAGAAGACTGTCACGCGCCCAAACGTCATGGAAATCTTACGCCAAGACATGCTTTCTGATTGGACAAAGAACAATAGTTTATATCACGAGGGACAAACTTCAAATTTATTGACCAATCAATTTGAAGTATTGAACAACGTGCTAGTTCACATGGTGCGTCAATGTTCCACGTGGGACAGATACTTCTGTCGTTGCGCGCAAATTATTTTTCAGTCAATTTTTAAAAAACAAAGATTTATTCATATTGCAATATAGTGTTAACATTTAGCTCTAACGTTTGAGTATAGGCGCCAGAAATGCCACAGAAGCTAGCGAATACTTTCTATAGTTAGCAATTTATTAGTAAATTTTAGTAGGAAGTTGAATCGGTGAGCCAGATGAACTGTATCATGAGGGTTTGGGAGGCTCTGACAAACAGGAACCAGGAATTTTATTTATTATAGTTAAGCCCCTGTATTCTCCACAATTGTTCTTTTTGTATTTATATTTTTAAATACGTTTCGTCCGCATTTCCTTTACGTATCAAGACCCTTGCTCACTTTGTCTTTCGAGAAGTTTAGGCATTACGTAAAAACTCAATCGTCCATGAAAAAAATCTCTTTTGAAATTGATTTTTTTTTTATAACACAATGACATCTGTTTCCCTTGGGTATCTTTTGAATGCATTGGGTGGTACAAAGCGAGACCGGCCTGGTATGAAGAATGCATTCGATTGTAAAACTTTTGTGCCGTTTTGAAAGAACCAAATTCGTTTACACAAAAGATGAAAAATAGGCTGTCTCAACAAAATATTTCTTTATTGACCGATTCGGTTGAACAGACGCTCGCAGTCTAGTTATTCATCGGTTGTTTTCATGTATGCTTTGTCATTGAATATACAACACCTGAGCTAAACGACTTATGTTATTAAGAATAGCTAAAAATATCAAATTATACCTGCAAAACAAAACCATGCTGTGTTTTAATTTATACAACAAACGATTCTTTCGCTTTCGCCTTTTTGCTTTTCAAATTCGTCATAACTGATTAACTTGGGACTTTTCCCAGTTCTGGGTCAGGCGCTCAGTGCAAGAGTTATCGCGAGCTTATCACATGTACTGACATTCACAAATTCTGCAGTTTAAAAATGAGGCAAATATATTCACTCCTTCGTGTGAAATGATATGATTACTCCAGTTTTTAATGGCTGTGTTCTTCCCTACTGCTTGCAAGTTCCAGTTAGCTGATGTGCATTTCGTGTGGACAAGAACCTTGTTGGAAGGACACGTGTGTATGCCCTTTAATCCAAGTTTGTAAACACACTCCAGCGATTATCACTCGCTGTTTCCGCAAGTACAAGGGGCAATATTGATATGTGACTTTCATCACCTAAAATCCATTGAAAGGCATTGGCATAGCTCAAAGGACACAAAATGTTTTTATGCATTGCTTGGCAACGTAACTGTGATTGATTGATTGATAACTCACTTTTAAATGCAAAAATAAACGATCATTTTCATCAACAAAGAGTGTTTTTAACCAAAGGAAACATTGTTTTTAGCAAGAAAAAAATGTTATACTTGTAAGGACTTTACAAAACTCTAAATACACTTTTTATGGGATCTTCGGTTGAATAGAAAGATGTGACAGGTTTAAACTTGCCCCAACAGAAGTTGTCTGTCAAAACCCCGGCTGTGATGACTGGGATGACAAATATTTACTTAAAACCTTTTAATCACCCGTGAATGTCTCATCGCCCAATTTTAAAATTTCTCATCGGCTCCTGTTTTTTGTTTCCGGACGATTAAGCAAACACTAATAGGCGACGATGAGAAGTTCTTGAAGTTGCAAGCTGGTTGACTAATGATGGAATTATAAAAATTGATAGTTTTGTTCGTCTTTAGCACTCCATTTTCCCTTCAACTATTCTTTTAGTTTTATAAAAACACATTCATTTATCTCTTCAGTTAGAGTATTTCACTCTTTTTTGTTTTTTGATACTAGAATAATGAATATTAGGTTGATAAGCGATCAAAATTTAAGAAAATGTTAAGTCAAGGAGTGAAGAACACACCCAAGACTGAGGAATGGCCGAAATTTTATTACTTCCAGGATCATTTTGTTTTACATTACGGAACCAAAATCATGGAATCGGAAAATAGTCGCGTCAATAGTGCAACATTGTTTGTAACTAAAGTAAAACACGTGAAAGTTTTACAAGAACAATTTGCAGGACTCAATCATTTTCTCTTTTATTCTCTATTTATTGGTATATCTAATAATGAAGCTCGTATATACCCTAGGCTTCTTGGATACAAAGAAAGCTTGTAAACAAAATACTTTCGATTCTATTAAGATTATTACAGCATTTTCTTCTATAATTCCCAAAATATTTTGGAACATAAAGCCTATGCCAAAAAATAAGACGTTCTTATAAAACAAAAACAACTCTACACAAGATATCTCATTTTATAACTATAAAAGTCCCCAAAGGGGCTTTTCAGTGTCATATTAAAATCCCCCCTTCTTCTTCCATTTAGAATCCTAACTGGTAGGAGGCAAACCAGCTGGCTATAAATGAATACCGCGGCCAAAGTGTGGTGAATTTGTCCCTGGGATCACCGAGGACAGGTCGGTGATTCGAACCCGGGGATTCGAACCCAGGTCTTCCGCATTCAAACCCCCAACTCTGACCACCGAGTCATGCTGCCTCCTCAATACCAGCCCATAATGAGAAAACTTACTCAAGATCAAGATGTTTTGTTCTGTTCTCTTGCAAATTTACTATTTCCAATTTTTATTTAGTGAGGACGCCAAAAGGACGGTAGAGGAGATTTTTAAAAGGTAGAAGAGACCGAGATCGCGAGAGAGCAAGAGGGGAGTGGCGCTGATACCTTCCTGAATAGTGACACAGCCATTACAGGCGTCTGTACCGCGTGGCTGAGGAAAACCCAAGAAGCACAGCCTAAATTGGTACATAGAAAATGAATACTGCGGCCAATAGTTACGAGAGGCTAGACAGCAGAAAAATTACTATGGATTTTAAAATAATTTTGGTTACTGAAAAATATCTCCGCAAAAGTCAATTTAGAAATTTTCCCTGGCGGAGACCCAAGGGGGGTAGACTTTGTTTCATGTATAGCCTATAGGACGAGCTCTTTTGAAAGTTTACAAGTACAAGTACAGTAGCCCTCCATCGCGGCCTCTTGCTTGAGACCAAGAAATTTCAGAATGTATAAAACAATTTAGTCACATGCGAACAGTAACTGCTCTTTTTAGAAGTAACTGAAAAATCAGAAAGAGTTATGTCCTATTTGTAGCTACTAGTTATTTAGCTTCGTGAGTCCATGAAATCGTTTTTTTTTTTGATACGCTTTTTGTTTTTAAAATTTTAATTTGTTTTCCTTAAAAACAATACATTTATGACTTTGACTTTGAGAAAGTCTCTGTAGCTACTAACATAATTTTGAATGAGCCATTCTTTTAGGAAAGCAAGGAAAATAAAAAAATATTTTAAACAAAACAAATTAAATACAGCGAAAAAGATTAACTATGCCGGTAGGGATGAATATTCATTACAATTTAAAAGCAAGTTAACAGTTGCCACCGAGTTAAACATTTAACGAACTAGAAATGAAGATTACATGGAGGCCGCCTCGAAATACTTGACCAATCCGGTGATACCCACTGGTTTCTTAAATGTGCAATTTTTCTTTTTAATGCTTTCACTTTTTGGGGTCTTTTGTGTAACGAATTAGAGCTCACGAGCTCTCTGACGTCAGCTCCCAGACGAATCACTTAAAAGCTGAACACGTACAAGCCGAATACGGCGAATTTTGGTCAGACACTTCCACCTTTTGCGTGCACAAAATCACATGACACAAAAGGTCATTGTTCATAACAAAAGAAACTTGAATGATTGAGGACAAAGAATCCTATCCTGTTAATTATTCAACTCTCAGTTTTTTAGTGTTTTACCTCCCTATTCCAGACACGGACTCTTGAAAATGAAGCAAAATCCAATATCGGACGTGGGAGGCGATGCATTTTGCCTTTTACGTAAAGTTGAAATGTGGAAGTGTTCAGTCCTGAAACCAAGGTGAAGGTCGAATGCATGTGGAACATCCGCTCTCACTCATGTCACAAAAGTCAAAACAATTCACACCACACGTACGGTTACCTTTATTTAGCAAAAGGTTTATCTGTTTAATTTCAAGCGTGTTTTTGTAGAGGTTCAGAAGGTTGAAATACGTGACTTGGTTGTGTTAATTTAAATATCGAATCCCCTTTTTTGAATTAGTGTAAATATAAAAATAAAATCAGTGGACAGACAATGAGCCATTGGTCATTACTGGCGTTTGGTTAAAAACAAACACATGACAGCCAGTATTCATGAAAAATACTGCTTTTTGGAACAATAAAAATAAACAGAAAATATTTAGAAGTTTTGGTTGTTTGCCAACTGAAGCTCCTAACCCTCGAAATGAGATTAAACTTTGCTGAAACTGGTTCGTGATGAGATGGCTGACTGACGCACTGATTTTTTTAATGATAATTATCTTTCCATTGCTCACTGTAATCCCGTTTACTTTTTATACGAGAAGACTAATGGCTGGAGTTGACTTAGATAATACATGATAATCTTATTTGCTTGATGATAGAATTAACAAAAGAACAGATTCATGTAAACCATTTTTAGGGGTTTTTATTTTGTCATTACAAAATTTGTAAATATTAGTGGGAAATGAAAAACAAAACTCGTTCACGTTGTTTTTCAGTTTTTAAAAAACCGAAATATGAAGGTAGTTATACTTTATCATTCATTTTCTGCTGTAGTAGAACGCATTTCTCGTTTTTCAAAACTGTCATAAAAATAAACCCAGGAAACTGAGCATAAGCTTCTTTGTCGTCGGTCAAATTGAATTTCTTTTTAAGCTGAAAGAACTTTCTCTCTAACTTAAACCAATATATTGCCCACAAATTAAAATTTAATGCCATTTTGCATTCGCACGTCATAAATTTACTATACTAGGCTTACAAAGCAACTGATAGGCAGAATCATTCTAACTCCACCTAATATGGTTGCCACTGTTTTTTCATTCAATATTGTTTTGGTACTTATTCATGTATTTCATTTTTTTTCATTAGCTTTGTTTTTTTTTATTTCCGATTTCCTTATATACTTTACTTTACTCCATTATGTTTCTAAATTAATACTATTATTAGAGTATTTTATTTGATAGATATCTAGTCTTATTTCATTTTTGTACTTTATCTTATTATCATTATTAGATTATATTTTAATCGGTTTTATTTTTTTTTCATTCTTTTTTTTTCATTTCACTTCTTTACTACTGAACTCTGAAGCAGGTTTTTTGCACTTAAGCTAAGAAAGACTCAATATTTTATTTAAGTCACCTGAATTTTAAAATAATTGTATTCATATGTAATGTTCCTTGATCGTTGTGGGATACAATTATACAAGTGACTTTTCAAAAATTCTAGAAATATTCAAGAGTATTCAGTCTCGGCTTAAAGTTAAAACTAAGAATCTTACAAAATTGTTCAAATTGTGTACAGAAAAGAGTTCCTTTTTTTGCGTTAAAAGTCTTGACCTTTAAATATAAGTAAATTATAAGATGCACTACTCAAGCCATTTAAATGTAGATGTGACTCCTGTTTCCTTGCACGGGCAATATCTAAAAGTATCACACCACTGTATGTGGCGTATTGCACACATGGAGTCACTAAAAAATGGCACTTAATCACATTGGTAGCGGTTATTTCTTTTGTATAACCAACATCAATTATAATACATTTATTATATAGTCTGATAGAGAACAACCTGGCATTAGGCAGTTATTCTGTCCGCGTTGGACCTCACTTACAGGCTAAGATTTCCACCCGCAGAACATCATCAATTAAATATGGCCAATGTTGCTCGTGAGCTAAATGGAAACTAGTATAGTATTTACAAGTGCCTCGGAATTCGAAGAATTCTAGCAAAACCGTTAAAAAAAACTTATCCCGTTTTATCAATTGCCATGGCTGTAACCTTCCCTCTCATTCGATAAGCTGAAAGCAACCTATAGAAAGAAGTCTTTGATAAAATTCCATTTTCGACAGTATGCAAAAATGTGAACAAAGAATAACGACACTATCTCTAGTGCCCTTTCCTCAGGACAAATGACGTGAATCTTACCGCAATACGTAAAAAAGGGAGGGACTAGTCCTTTCTCTCGCTTAACCACATTCAGTTACAACAAAACCACTGCTACTTATGATATAGACGGATAATATTATCAGAATTTTTGTATAGCGCTCATTGTTAAAGCTGAATGAATACAGAGTTTTCACTGTTATGAGGGTCTGCCAACCCTTTCGCAATTCGCGGGAGACTCCCAATGTTCATGATCAGACTGAACAATATCTCTCGCTCGTAATTTTATAAAATAAACAAAATCTCCCGAAATTTTAACATTTCCCTCGCCAAAGCAATACACAGGGTTACGTGATTACCGCATACCTCAGAGTGGAAAAATCTGCTAGCTAACATGTATATTTCATATTCTTTGGTTTGTTTCTTACTGAATATGGGGATATCATTTAAACTGAGGCTGTTTAGAAAGTATTTTACACGTTTTGATTGCAAAAGAAGCATGTTCTTTTCTGTATTTTGAAATCAGTTTTTTTTTATTTCCTGGCATTTTCAGGCAATCCAGTGTATCTTTTCGGATTTTCTTTTACAAGAAAATATATATGTATATAACTGACTACACTCATTTTTTTATAAGAACAACTCAGTTATAAGAACAATGAAGCTCAGATTGGTTGAAAATTAAGAACAACTAGATTTTAAGAACAAGCTCAGGCTGAAATGAAATAACTGAAGTTAAAATGTTTCTGGTTTTAAAAAACTTTACTGAATCTTTTAATCTATGTTAGCACATATACCCATTTATTCTTCCAAATGACAAACGTATTCATGTAATAGAGAGATCTTCTCAAAAAATACATACGGTCAGAATTGTTTTTTAATGTCTTGTCTTTTTGTTATTAGTATCATTTCAAAACGCTCACAGAAATAAGAACAAATTAAGAACAAATTGTGGCTGAAGCAGCCAGAAAATTAAGAAAAATCGAGCCTCGGTAAAATCTACTGGTTCTTACAAAAAAAGCGTGCTCACATGAGTTTTTAAAATCTATCTATATGAATTTTATCAATATTTACATGTATGGTACATTTAATTTTTGAAACAACTGTAAATGCCCGAAGTGAAAAAGACAGACCACAACACAGGGATCACTACCCTGCTCTTTTCGACCAGTGCGTGGGTTTTTTTTAAGTTCCTCGATAGAGTGTCGAGAGACTGGACCTAAAGTTCAATATCCTTATCGGAGGAGGCGCGAAAGTCGAACCATTTGCAGACGTTAGAACAAAGGCAGCATCTTCATCCTCAATTTTCTAAGACCCCGAGAGTTGATCTGGCCGGGCCAAATTAAATCCCTGGTACCTCCCGCACGATAGACTGACACCTTACCGACGAGGCGAACTAACCGTCGGATTCTAAGCTGTTGCCTTGCTTTGGTTTGTCTGCTTTACTGGATGTGTAGAGCTTATGCAACTACCTTGACAGGCAAGCGCCAATCTGCTCTAGACAGCGCAAATGAAGTAAAACTAAAAAGAAGCTCTTCGACTCGTAAACTTGAACTTAACGGCACCGTCATTTCTGTGTTCACTGATGATCTTCAACAAATGGAGGCCATTCCCGGCCGGACCAACACTCAGGGTTCTAAAATAATTGAGGAGAAAGTGCTGCCTTTGCTCTAACATCTGCAAACGGTTAAACTTTCGCGTCTTCTTGGATAAGCACGTTAAACCGTAGGTCCAGTCTCTCGACTCCATCGAGGGACTTAAAAGAGCCCACACATTCGTCGAAAAGAGTAGGGTAGTGATCCCGATGTTGTGGTCTGTCTTCTTCACTAGTACTGAAGGCATTTACGGTTATTAATATATGTGAGCCGCTGTTGCGGACTATCTAAGACCCTCAAGTGTTTGACCCTGTATATACTTGTAAACAGGTTCTGAAAAGCCCCGAGGGGAAAACCTGTATATATATATGTATATGTATGTACACGGCCATAAACGCATAAAACTATCGGCCGCAAGTTTCTTAATTGTACCAGTGAACCAAACAAACAGTACTGGAGAACTTCACTGAATTGACTTCAGCTCATGGTGTGAGCCTTGAAACATACATACACCCCCATCCCCCCAAAGAAGTTTTTAAGACTAAGGTTTTCAGATTCGATCCATCTTAACTTGTAACGGTTTCACCATTCCACTTCTTCTGCGATCTTTTGGAACTGTAATATACGACACTGCAGATAAATAAGAAGGCAATTGTAAATCCTTTTTTGTTTATAACAATATTTCATTAGGAAAACTCTCTCACCAGAGTGATTTGCAGAAAGGTCCTGAAAGTTATTTGGGCGGGGAAAGAGTGTTTTTGGGAAAATTACTGGATAGCCCTTGCTCCCGTGGGGATGGGTACTCTATTAGTTTTTGGATAGGGGTGTGCGGCCCTAAGCTCAAACCCCTGACCCTATCCCAGACCTATGAATGTTTAAAATTGATACCCTATCCCAGACCTTGTAAGTCAAAAATCATACCCTACCTTTAAGTAAATATATGCTAAAAGTTGCCTAATGGTACCATTTCCATTAGCGTGCTTATAGGACTGGCATCACATCTGTGCTGGTTGTTTTGTTAATGCTATAGATGTTATCATATCTCTCTGAACACCAGAAACTGTACTCATCCCAGACAATTAGATCCCTTAGACCATGCCAAATTAGATACCCTATCACAGACCTCAGGCAAATATGATACCGTATCCCATACTCTAGAGCTCAAAAACCATACCCTATAGGGCGACACGTACCTGTATACCATATGTGGGTGAGTACCCCTCCTCCCCCTCCTCCTGGGCACAAATAAAACCAAATTAGATACTGCTGGAGTATGCCAACAGGATGATACCAATCATTGTTGGGGATACCAATCAAGGTAAACTTATTCTAGAATGCTGTTAATATTGGTAGCACAAGATAGTTATAAGTTGTAATTTCAACATTTTGCATGGCTGTAAGCAAAGCAAACAGTTTAATGGGGCAGATGTAACTATTTAGCCGGGGTGAAGCTACAGTGTAACATAGATAGTTTAAAATGTAGTTTTTAACATTTGAAAAACTTCTCATTGAATTGTACATGTATTTTATCAAAATGAAGTATTTTTAAGCATTTCGACCTAAAGCTCATTAAATTATAAACTAGGAATAGAATAGATGTCAACCCCAACAGGCCCATACATAGGGTGCAGTTGCGGGGGGGGGGGGCGGGGGGGGGGGGGGGGGGGGGGGGGGGGGGGGGGGGGGGGGGGGGGGGGGGGG